>CAUYSK010117892.1:0-35240 GCA_963575035.1 Avahi laniger
CGCGGGTGGGTGTGGCAGGTGGTTCGCTTGTGCCCATGTTTTTGTGGGTGCGGTGAGCTGACGCCACGGCATTACATCTAGCCCGGGCAAAATAGTGTGACTCTGTAACAAAAAAAAAAAAAAAAAAAAAAAAAGTCATTCATCAGAGAATTAAAAAAAAATTTCTGTTGATGGACATTTACATTGTTTCCCTTTTTTTTTTACCATTTCAAATAATGTTGTTATGAACATTCTTGTATGTGTTCTTGTGTACAGAAGCAAGAATTTATAGGGTATCTACTTAGAACTGCAATGCTGGGTTAAAGGGTATGCACGTGTTCAACTTTGTGAAATAGAGCTAGGTTGCTCTCCAAAGTGGTTATACTGTTTACATCCTGTACTAGCAATGAATGAGAATTCTTGGTATTCTTTGTCTTCACCAGCAGTTGGTATTTTCAGAGTTTTTGGTTTTTGCTTGTCTGATGGGTATGAAACGGTATCTTACCATGGTTTGAATTTGATTAATGTGCTATTGATCTTTTCATGTGTTTTTTGGCCATATATAACATTTATCTTCTGTCAAATGCCGATTCATGACTTTTGTACACTTTTGATTGACTTGTTTCTCTTTTTTCTTATTCATTTGTAGTAGCCAACCCTTTTATATAATTCATTATTTGAATCCCTCCCTGTTTGATATTTTTGTTGCAGAAAAGTACCAAATCTGTGGCTGGGATATTTTTCTTTGTCAGTAGTGTCTTTGGTCATATGGAAGTCTTTCAATTTAAAGTAGTCAAATTTATTAATCCATTTTTAGCTAAGATTATGTTATTGGGTATAAGCAAGTTCAGAGTTTTTATATTTTCATGGTTAATTTTTCCTTTTATCATGCTTGTGTCTTTTTTTTTTTTTTTGAGACAGAGTCTCACTATGTTGCCCGGGCTAGAGTGTTGTGGCTTCATCATAGCTTACAGCAACCTCAAATTCCTGGGCTCAAGCGATCCTCCTGCCTCAGCCTCCCGAGTAGCTGGGACTACAGGCATCCGCCACCATGCCCGACTAATTTTTTTCTATATATTTTTAGTTGTCCAAGTAATTTCTTTCTGTTTTTAGTAGAGACAGGGGTCTCACTCTTGCTCAGGCTGGTCTCGAACTCCTGACCTCCTTGAGTGATCCTCCCGCCTCAGCCTCCCAGAGTGCTAGGATTACAGACGTGAGCCACCACGCCTGGCCTGCTCGTCAACCTTTATAGTGCTTTTTTATTTAAAGTCCATTTTTATGAAATGAATATAGCTCATAAATATTTATTTTTATAAATATTTACCTGATGTGCCTTTTCCCCCTAGTATTTACTTCCAGCCTTACTGTATCCTTATGTCAGTGTCATTCCAAGGGTTGGGCAATAGGAATGGGCCACTCCAGTTGCAGACGATATAGGCTCTGTAGCCCCAGCATCAGCTCACATGCTTACCATTCTGATTTTAAATTTCATACTTGTTTCTGTCTCATCACCCACTGCTTCCATGGTGGACAGGACCAAGGGGTGGGTAAGGTTAATGCATATGTAAGGATCTAGCCAATAAATGAGGCAGACCCAGAGCCACCTGAAAGGACCCAAGGAAATAGGAATAAGAAGTGTAGAATCTATTTTTGCCAAAGTACAGTGGAAAGAAGTGGAAATAGAGTTTCCTTATTTACTGACTTGAGATGTAAAAGAGTCCTAGATTAGGAAAATTAAAACGGAAACAGGGTTCTGAGCTGACAGTTTTCAAGGCATTTCGTTTGTAATTAAGCTAGAACCATGTGTCGTTTATTATGTTATAATTTACCAAAGTAAAAATAAATATAGAATACATTTGTCCACATGGGGAAACAAACCAAAAAGGGAGAAATATTGGCTGACGGCCTGGAAAATGCTGAATATGTACATGAAAGGGGAACTTGAAGATTACAATTCAAGGTCCTATGATTGTTTAGGTTTCTATTAATACATGATTTCTCATTTCTCAGTTTGATTCCCTTGACTGCAGAATCCCCTGATTCCGGCAGTGATTGCTATTATTGATGGCTGGGGTCATGAGACTACTTACTCTGATCTACCCTCATCATCAGTTTTTTGGGGCAACTCTAGGGTGCAAGACAGCGCCCTCTGGTGGAGAAGGACACAACTAACTCTACATCTGATAATAGCTACTTGGGAAATGCTACGCCATCAATTGCTAGCCATTTTGACTTTTGGGAAAGTTACTTATTTTCTCTAAACTACAATTTCCTTATCTATAAAATGGTAGTAATGGAAATACTGACATTATATGGTTGTTGTGAGGATTAAATAAGATAACTGAGGAATTAGTGCTCAATAAACAATGCTATCTTTACTACTATTCCCTCATTTGTTCAACATATATTTATTATATATTTTCAACATGTTAGGCACTGAGCTAAGTACTCAATACACGGTAGCTATCACTACTGCTATTTAGTCATTTTGTCAATCCATATTATTATGTAGTTACAGTATATCAGACACTGTGCCATGTATAGGAGCCACAGCAGTAAATAAGTCTGAACTTTCAAGACTCTGGATAAACATTTCTGGTTCTAGCAGTAGGACTTTCTCCTCCCTTATGAGTTCCTTGGACCTCTTCAGTGTAATCTTCTCTTCAATGAAAGAGATCACTGTCGGATGCCTTCCTGCAACATACCAGGTTCCGCCTGACTAAAAGATGGCAGGGGGTTATCAAAATGTGAAAAGTCTTGGCTCCATATGGGCAGGTCAGAGATAAGCTGCTCATGATAGGGGCTATTTATTTATTTAGAGAAGAGCCTAGTGTACCAGTAGAAAAACTTCTGCTGACATACTAGGGGAAGAATTCTGCTGTAACAGGAGAAGAAAAATAATAGACATAAAGCAATGCAGACCAAAATGTCCATCCTAGACTTCCTACCAGACACCGGAACAAACCTAGAGGACTTGTCTTTTCCCAGTGTGTAGGGAAAATCCAGCCCTTTGGATTTCTTCTTATCCTTAGCCTTTAGCAGGGTGTCAGTCATCCGATTCCTTCTGGATGAGACAGGCTAGGGAGTTGAAAAGGGGCAGTATTTCCTTGGGCTTCAATTCTGCAAGTATATAGGAGAGGGAAGGAAAGAAAGTGGTTCTTCTTATGGTTCTCCCTCAGAGAGGATAAGCCACAAAAAAAATCAGACCTGGCCAGGCATAGTGGCTCACGCCTGTAATCCCAGCACTTTGGGAGGCCCAGGTGGGAGGATTGCTTGAGGTCAGGAGTTCAAGACCACCCTGAGCAACATAGTGAGACCCTGTCTCTACAGAAAAAAATTAAGAAATTAGCTGAGTGCGGTGGTGTGTAGCTTTAGTCTGAGCCACTCAGGAGTCTGAGGCAGGAGGATCGCTTGAGTTCAGGAGCTGGGGTTTGCAGTGAGTTATGATCACACCAGCCTGGGCAACAGAGTGAAACCCAGTCTCAAAAAAAAAAAATCAGACTTTTCCCAGTGCCAACATTCATGTGCTCTCATGCTACTAAATGCCCTCTTCTGTTAACCAAGCTTTAGTAGGAGGCACCAGACCCCAGGAATAGGGGTGACAGGGAGGAAAAAACAACCCTTTATGGTAATAAAAAAATAAAAGTTATTTTTAATTTAAAAACATCTTAAAGAATTTAGAGTAATGCATGGATAATAGGTTGATGAATTAAATTTAGGATGCTGTGGACGTAACTTTTTTTTTTTTTTCGAGATGGAGTCTCATTCTGTCACCTGGCCTAGAGTGCTGTGGTGTCAGCCTAGCTCACAGCAGCCTCAAAGTCCTGGGCTAAAGTGATCCTCCTGCCTCAGCCTCTCGAGTAGCTGGGATTATAGGTGCATGCCACCAAGCCTGGCTAATTTGTCTATTTTTAGTAGAGATGGGGTCTTGCTCTTTGCTCAGGCTGGTCTTGAGCTCCTGACCTCAAGTGATCCTTCTGCCTTGGCCTCCCAGAGTGCTAAGATTACAGGCATGAGCCACTGTGCGCGGCCAAGGAGGGTAGCTTTTGAAGTTGATATTTATCACGGATTATGTTGTCCTCCTATACAATAAATCATCTTTTTTGACTGTGATGGCCCCAATCTTTAATTGGATGGACTGTGAATATAATCTGTAATGTGGATCGTTTGTTTTTTTGTTATGCTCTTAGGGAAGGTTTTTTAAACCCAGCCCAGCTGGGATTTAAGGGCTGGATTAGAACCATACTAGCCTTTGAAGGTGGGAGCATTGCTTACCATTCCTTTCCCTCCATTACTAGCTTGCTCAAGAGCTGGGTTCCACCATCCATTCAATTAAATCTTTAATAGATAGTGAGAATTAACTATGCACCCAGACCCGAAGTTTAAAAGATGGCTCTTGCCTTCAAGAAGCTTACAATATCACTAGAGTACCAAGATGAACACTTCAAATTATTACATTAAAGAAATATGGCCAGGCGCGGTGGCTCACGCCTGTAATCCTAGCACTCTGGGAGGCCGAGGCGGGCGG
Source organism: Avahi laniger (assembly GCA_963575035.1). Taxonomy (NCBI): domain Eukaryota; kingdom Metazoa; phylum Chordata; class Mammalia; order Primates; family Indriidae; genus Avahi; species Avahi laniger. Next base: position 4,508 of record CAUYSK010117892.1, read on the forward strand.
ATCGTTTGAGCTCAGGAGTTTGAGATCAGCCTGAGCAAGAGCGAGACCCCGTCTCTACTAAAAATAGAAAGAAATTAATCGGACAACTAAAAATATATAGAAAAAATTAGCCGGGCATGGTGGCACATGCCTGTAGTCCCAGCTATTGGGAGGCTGAGGCAGGAGGATCGCTTGAGCCCAGGAGTTTGAGGTTGCTGTGAACTAGGCTGACGCCATGGCACTCACTCTAGCCAGGGCTACAGAGTGAGACTCTGTCTCAAAAAAAAAAAAAAAAAAAAAAAAGATAACCAACATATCCATTACTCCCAAAAGTTTCCTTGCACCCCTTTTAATGCCTTCCACCTGTCTTCCCCTAGCCCTCATTCATCAACAGGCAACGGCTGCTCTGCTTTCTATTATAATACATTAGTTTACATTTCCTAGAATTTTGTACAAATGGAATCATAGAGTACACACTATTTTATTTGCCTTGCCTCTTTTCTTCAACATAATTATTTTAAAATTATCCACATTTTTGCATATATCAATAGTTCATGGCTTTTTATTGCTGAGCAGAATAACACAACGTGTTTACCCATTCACCTGCTCAGGGACATTTTAGTTGTTTCCAGTTTTTGGCTATTACCAATAATGCTGTTATGAACATTTGTGTACAAGTTTTTGTATGGATATATGCTTTTATTTCTCTTGGCTAAATACCTAGGAGTGGAATGGTTGAATGCTCTGTAGACATGTATTTAAATCTTTAAGAAACATGCCCAATGGCTGGGCATGATGGCTTACAACTGTAATCCCAGCACTTTGGGAGGCCAAGGCAGGAGGTCACTGTAGGCCAGGAGTTTGAGACCAACCTGGGCAACATACCAAGACCGCATCTCTACAAAAAAAATTTTAAAAATTAGCCAGGTATGGTGGCTATTTCAATTTCACCTATTCCAACTATTTCAATTTCATCTGTTGAAAATGCAATCCTTTCTCCACTGAATTCCTTTCCATCTTTGTTGAAACTCAATTGACAATATGCAATGGGTCTATCTCTGGACACTGTTTTTTCCATTGATCTATTTGTCTATCTTAATACTAATATCATAGTATCTTGATTGCTGCAACCTTTGTAAGAAGTCTGGAAGTCAGGTAGTGCTAGTCCTCTGACTTTGTTCTTTTTCAAAGATGTCTTAGCTATTCCATATACTTTGCATTTCCAAATAAATTTTATTATCCCCTTGTCAATTTCTACCAAAAAAAAAAAAGCCTGCTGGGATTTTGATTGAGTTTGATTTGATTCTATAGATTAATTTAGGAAAAATTCACATCTTCACAATATTGAATCTTCTAATTCATAAATTCAGCATCTCTCTGCATTTATTTAGATCTTCTCTATTTCAGCAACGATTTTTAGTTTTCAGTGTATAGATCTTGTCATATTTGTCTCCAAATATTTAATATTTCTTTTATTATAAACAGTAATTTTTAAATTTTAGTTTAAGTTATTTATTGGTGGTGTACAGAAATACAATTGATATTTATGTTGATCTTGTATCCTGCATTCTTGATAAACTCATTAATGAATTCTAGTAGCTTTTTTGTGAATTCTACCAGGTATTCTACACAATCATGTCATCAGCAAATAAAGACAGTTTTGCTTTTCTCCTCTCCAATCTTGGTGTTTTTCTGTCTTTTTCTTACCTTATTACACTGATTGGAACCTCCAGTACAATGTTGAATAGGAGTAATGAAAATAGACAATCCTTGTCTGGTTTCTGATCTTAAAAGGAAAGAATTAGGTCTTCCACTATTAAGCATGATGTTAGCCATTGACTTATCATAGATGTTCCTTTTCAGGTTGGGGATGTTCTCTTATGTTATGAGTTTCTGAGACTTTTTGTCAGGAATAGATGTTGTATTTTGTCAAATATTTCCTCTTTATCTGTTCAGATAATCCTGTGGATTTTCTTTTTTGGTCTGTTAGTATGGTAAATTACATTGATGTTCAAATGTTAAACCAACCCTGAATTCCTGGAATAAACCTTACTTTGTTATGTTGTATTATCCTCTTTATGTATTGTTGGATTCACTTGGCTAAAAAATTTATTAGGAATTTGTGCATTTATGTTTATGAGTGATATCAGTCTATAATTTTCTTTTATTATAATATCTTTGTCTGTCTTAGGTATAAAGATAATGCCTGATCATAAAATAATTTGGGAAGTATTCCCTTCTTTTCAACTTTCTGGAAGAGTTTGCATGGAATTGGTATTACTTCCTCCTTAAACGTTTCATAGACTTCCCCCTTAAACATTTAATAGACTTCCCCCAGTGAAGTCATTTTGGCCTGGAATTTTCTTTGTGAAAAAGTTTTTAACTACAAATCTAATTTCTTCAATAGATATTGGACTATTCAAGTTAATAATTTCTTCTTGAGTAAGCTTTGGTAGTTTGTATTTTTCAAGGAATTCATTCATTTCATCTAAGCTATAAAATTTCTTGGCATAAAATTGTTCAAAAGATTTTCTTATTATCTTTTTAGTATCTGTAGAATTGATAGTGATATATCCCTTCTCATTTCTGATATTGATAATTTGTGTCTTCACAATTTCCTGATAAGTCTAGCTAGAATTGTATCACTTTTATTGAATAATTTTCTTTCTTAGACTTAGGTACTATGGACAGTGTCAACATTTTTATTAAACAAACAAAGAAACAAACAAAAGCTTTGAAGCTGTTTGAGTATCGCGTCAGACTAAATTGGCTACTTTTTCATGGTCATGCTTTCCCACCCAACCCTGATCCAGTCCCCTACTCCTTGCCCAAAGGAAGGGGCAGCAATTCAGACAGGTTTTAAACCCTTTTTATCAAAACCTTCACAGACTCTTTCAGTGATAACCCCATTAAACAGCCTTGCTCCCCAACATAGTGGTAGTTAAAAGGAACCTGTCATGTTTCTGTCCTCACAAGTCAATATGACCTCTTACTCCTATGTAAGCCATTCACTGTAAGTGAATGTGGTGTGAGGTGTAGAAGAAACATTTCTCTGAGCTGTAGCCACAGAGGAGCAAGAGTGCCAGGCCCACGAGTGGATAAATGGAAAGGAGTCAACATTGTCCTTTGGTTATAATTTTTATAACCTATTATTTTATAAGACTGCAGGTTGTTAAGTAGGAAATTGTGGGGAGTTAGCTACACTCTCAGCAAAAAATCGGGTCTCTTAGGTAGGGGTCATTGCAAAGGATAAGAAAATAGTAGAAAATGGAAAATAATAGAAATAAAAGAATACACAGAGACGAACATATAGTTTTATAGATTTATAAAGAAAATAGGCAAAGTGGGAGTACTCAAGGGACGTTGTGATTTCTCCATTACTCAAAAAGGCCCAGAATAAAGTTTCATGTGGGTTTTTTATTGGTACAGAGATTGGTTGCCAGGGGTAACAGATTTACATAATAACAGGTAGTTCATTTTGGGTTAAAAGTCTTTCAAAAGGCTTCTATAGATCCCGTAACTAACTCTTGTTACAAAGTCTTTCAAGGACAAACTTCTAATTTCTAAGATAAAGCTATTACTTAACAGAAGGGTTAAACAGAGATATAGTGGCTCCATATTTCTTTATCTAGTTATTGCAGTTAGAGATTGATCATCAGAAGTCAAGTAGGAACTGTCCCTTGGGCTAATTGTTTTTAGCCGCAGGTATCTGTCTCTAAGGCGGACACTCTTTGATCAGCTCTCATCCGTGATTCCATGTAGACCTTGCTTTGTCCTTTAAAGCAGGTGAGAACCACGGGGTTGAGACCGCAGCAGTCACCTTGGAAAGCAGCTGCCACTGACCTTTTGAGATGCCCTCCTGAGGTAGAGCAGCTTTTGATATGCAAACTAACATGTTCACATATTCTTTCGGGGCAGAGCCCTGCAAAACTCCCGAGACCATATCTGTCTCTAATATAGTTTATGGAGTGACAGGAAATAGTGGACAATTCTTAAAACCGGAGGCCAAGAAGAGATGAAAAAGGAATAAAAATAGATTATAGAAACCAAACTTCACCCTGTGGGTAATGAATAGCTGTCATCAAGGTTTTTAATTAGAGGAGTGATGATATCCAATCTTTTTTCAGAAAATCCTCTCAAGAGACAATGTGGAGGCTGGGCTGAAACAGGCCAGGACTGGAAAAGGAAGATTATTTAGGAGGATATTGATATGAGTCAGGTCTGGATCACAGAAATAGTTGTGGGAAATTCATTAAGTATAGAGTAAAAGTAAAAACAAGAAAGAAAGGCTTAGGGGCTCTCTCATACCTTACACCCTTGCTGGCAGAACTTCACAGAACCACATAAATGTATTCCATCAAACGCACACTAAATGTTTCACCCATTCAACTTCCGCTTAGTTGAACCCCCAAATCCTCACGGTCATGCCAATGTCACCTGTCCTGAAGACAAGTGTGATGGAGGATGAATTAGAGCGGAAAGAGACTGCAGTTTTATCTTACTCTCACAAAGTCTGCAAAAGCATTTGAGCATGAGAACACAACGTTGGTCTCTCTCTCAGGGTATATAATAAATTTGTGCCAGTAAAGGGTCTTAAAAGTAAGCTTCACAATCATAATGGTAAATCTATTTTGTCTGGATCCCTCCAATAGCTTCCTAACCAACCATCTCGCTTCTAGTCTTTTCTCATCCCTCCCAATTCATTTTCCACATAGCAGCCAGAGTAATCTTAAAAGATAAACTAGATGACATCAGCAAAATGGCAAAATAGGAGTTGTCCAGCTTGTACCCTTTTCCTACACACATAATTAAATATTTGACAGCCATCCATGGACAAAAGTGCCTTTGATGGAGTTAAGGAATCTAGGTTAGAGGTTGCAAAACCCTGGTGGAGCTGAAAGCTGAGGAAGGATGCTCTGAGAAGGCAGGCAGTGGCAGTTGCACTGACCATGGTCCTAGCTGTGGATTGAAGCAGCCCCATTTCCCTATGGACTCAGCTTCAGTCTCATTTTTCCATAGTCCTTCTACTAGTCCCTTGCACCAAGGGACTAAAGAGGACCCACACCCATTCATGCTCCCCATAACAGGCCTGCCATCCTTGGAGTAGACTGTGGTCCCTGACTCAGTCCCAAAATCTGGATTCAGCTCCACTCTACTATGGTCCAAGGCGGTCTTGCTGACCCTGGAACTTGCCCAGGGAACTGATGGAAGCCATACCCAAAGGAACCCCAGATAACAGACCAAACCGTGGTCACTTAATCAGTCCTGTGACCTGTCTCCAACCCCACTTTACTGCAATCTAGAGGCAGTTTTGCCCATGCAGAGACCAGTCCACAGTTCAGCTCCCTAACATTAGCATACTTAGGACCTACATGAGCCACACTTTACCATGTCCCTGGTAATAGGCCTGCCATCCACAGACCTGCCTATGAACCTGGCAACAGCCAAGAGACTTGGCTCCAGGCCCATCCAACCATGATCCCAGGGGCAGTCCATAAGTCAGGGACCTGGCAGGAAAAGATCTTTACCTACCAAAACCAATCTATAAAGACAGGAGGAAATGTCTGCTCCTTCAAATGCACAGACACCAATGTAAGTCTACACAGATCATGGAGAATCAGGCGAACGTGACACCAGCAAAGAAAACTAATAAAGTTCCATTAACAAACCTTAAAGAAATAAAGATCCATAAACTGTTTGAAAAAGAATTCAAAATAATCATTTTAAAGAAGCCCAATGAGCTGAAAGAGAACACAGATAGACAACCAAACAAAAAACAATATACAAATAAAATTAGAAGCTTAACAAAGACAAAGAAACCGTAAAAAAAGAACTAAACAGAAATCCTGGAGCAAACCAATATGCATATTATGTGAGTCACAGAAGGATAAGAGAATGAGAAAGTGGAAGAAAGATTATTTAAGGAAATAATGGCAGAAAACTTTCCATATCTGGGGAGGGAAATATGCAGATCCATGATGTCCAGAGAACTCCAAATAAACTGAACACCAAGAGGTCTTCACTGAGCCAGATTATAATTAAACAGTCAAAAGTCAAACACAAAGAAAGAATTTTGAAAGCAGCAAGAGAAGTATGACTGACTCATCAGGTACAAAGGAACCACCATAAGAATATAAGCAGATTTCTCAGCATAAATCTTGCAGGCCAGAAGAGACTGGGATGATATACTCAAAGTACTAAAAGAAAAACAAAAATTACTAACTAAGAATACCAGCAAAGCTATCCTTCAGAAATGAAGGAGAGATAAAGACTTTCCCACACTAACAAAAACTAAGGGAGTTCATCACCACTAGACCTTCCTTACAAGAAATGTTAACAGGAGTTATTCAAGTTGAAATGAAAGGACACTAACTATAAACATGAAAGTATATAATTCACTGGTAAAGGTAAATATGTGGTCAAACTCAGAATACTCTAATACTATAATTGTGATGCACAAGTCAATTTTAACTTGAATATAAAAGTTAAATGACAAAAGTATTAAAAATAACTATATCTACAATCATTTTTTAATGGATACACAATGTAAAAAGATGTAAATTGTGGCAATAATTACATAAAATGTTTCAGGGGGAGTAAAAGTGTAGAATTTTTGTATGCAATTGAAGTTAGGTTGTTATCAGCTTAGAATGGACTATTATAAGACATTTCATGTAAGCATCATGTTAATCACAAGGAAACAAATCTGTAGTTGATACACAAAATATCAAAAGAAAAGAATCAAAACATACCAAACCAAAAAATGATGAAATCACAAGGGAAGACCTGAAGAGAGAAAGGAACAAAAGAACTACAAAAAAATCAGAAAACAATTAACAAAATTTCAATAGTAAGTCCTTTCCTATCATAATTACTTTAAGAGTAAGTGGATTAAATTCTCCTTTCAAAGATGTAAAGTGGTTGAATAGATAAAATAACAAGGTCCAACTATATACTGTTTATCATAGATTCACTTTAGATTTAAGAACATATATAGGCTGAGAGTGAAGAGTTGGAAAAAGACATCTCATGCAAATCGTAACTAGAAAAAACTATGTTAAGCAAAATAGATGTTAAGGAAAAAATTGTCACAAGAAACAAAGAAAGTCAATATACAATGATAAAGGCATCAATTCATCAAGAGGATACATCAACAATCATAAATATATATGTACCCAACATTGGAACACCTAAATATATAAAGTAGATATTAACATAAAGAAAGGGAGAAATAGATGGCAATACAAAAATAATGGAAGAGTTCAAAACTCACTTTCAACAATGTATAGATCACCCAGACAGAAAATCAATAAGAAAATAGCAGACTTAAACAACACTTTAGACAAAATGAATCTAACAAATGTATACAGAAAATTTTATCCAACAGCAGCAGAATATACATTATATACGTTCTTCTTAAATGCACACAGAACTTTTTTTTTTTTTGAGATAGGGTCTCACTCTGTTCCCGGGGCTAGGGTGCAGTGGTGTCATCATAGCTCACTGCAACCTCAAAACTCCTTGGCTCAAGTGATCCTGCTGCCTCAGCCTCCAAAGTAGCTGGGGCTACAAGTATGTGCTACCACACCCAGTTGATTTTTCTATTTTTTGTAGCGACAGGGTCTTGTTTTGCTCAAGCCACTCTTGAACTCCTGGCCTCAAGCAATCCTTGGCTTCCCAGAGTGCTAGGATTACAGGCGTGAGCTGCTGCACCCAGCCCACACAGAACATTCTTCAGGATAGATCATATGTTAGACCACAAAACAAGTCTTAACAAAAATTATATAAAGTATCTTTTCCAACCACAATGGTATGAAACTAGAAATCAATAACAGGAAGAAAACTGAAAAATTCACAAATTACAAGTCCAGCATCACCCTGATACCAAAGCTAGACAAGAACAATACGAGAAAAGAAAATTACAGGCCAATATCTCTGATGAACATAGATGCAAAAATCCTCAACAAAATACTGGCAAACTGAATTCTACAGCATATTAAAGGAATCATACACCATGATCAAGTGGGATTTATCCCTGGAACACAGGATTATTCAACATATACAAACAAATAAATGTGATACATCACATTAACAGAATGAAAGACAAAAATCATATGATCATCTCAATAGATACAAAAAAAGCATTTGACAAAATTCAACATCTTTTCATGATAAAAACCCTCAATAAATGATATGTGCAAGGAATATATTTTAACATAATGAAGGCCATATATGACAAGCCCACGGTGAACATCATACTCAACAGTGAAAAGTCAAAAATTTTTCCTCTCAGATCACAAAATAGACAAGGATGCTCACTCTTGCCACTTCTATTCAACATAGTACTGGAAATCATAGCCAGAGAATTTAGGCAAGACAAAGAAATAAAAAGCATCCAAATTAGAAAGGAAGAAATAAAATATCCCTGAAGATGACAAGATTCTATACATAGAAAACCCTAAAGACTCCACCAAAAAACTGTTAGAACTGATAAACAAATTCAGTAAATTTGCAGGATAGCAAATCAACATACAAAAATTGGTTGCATTTCTATACACTAACAGTGAACTATCTGAAAAAGAAATTAAGAAAACAATCCCATTTACAGTACCATCAAAAATAATAAAATACTTAGGAATAAATGTAAACAAGAAAATTAAAGATCTATACACTGAGAACTAAAAAATATTGATGGAAGAAACTGAAAAAAAGATACAGATGAATGAAAATATATCCCATGTTCATGGATTGGAAGAATTACATTGTTAAAATGTACAAACTACCCAGAACAATCTACAGATTCATTGAAATCTTTACCAAAATTCCAATGGAATTTTCCACAAACATAGAAAAAACAATCCTAAAATTCATATGGAGCCACAGAAAAACTCAAATAGCCAAAGCAATCTTGAACAAGAAGAGCAACATTGGAGGCATTACATATTATGATTTAAAATGTATTATAAAGCTTCAGTAATCAAAATAGTACAGCTCTGTCATAAAAACAGTGGAAAGACTAATGGAAAGAATAGAGAGTCCAAAAATAAATCCATATGTTCTTGGTTAACTGATCTTTGACAAGAATACCAAGAACACACAATGGAAAAAGAATAGTGTCTGATAAATGGTCCTGAGAAAATCAGATATCTACTTACAGTAGGATGAAACTGGACCCTTATCTCATACCATATACTAAAATCAACTCAAAACATATCAAAAACTTAAACATAAGATCTGAAACTATAAAAACTACTAGAAGAAAACATAGGGAAAAAGTTTCTTGACATGGTCTAGGCAATGATTTTTTGGGGTGTGACTCCCAAAGAACAAACAGCAAAAGCAAAAATAGACATATGGGATTGCATCAAGCTAAAAAGCTTCTTCACAGCAAAGGAAATAATTAACAGAGTGAAGGGAAAAATTACAAATGGGAGAAAATATTTGCAGACCATACATCTGATAAGAGGCTAATATCAAAAATATATAAGGAACTCAACTCAATAGCAAAATGTAAAAAAAGCAAAAAACTGAATAAAAATAATCAAGGAATCCAAATAGACATTTTTCAAAAGAAGGCATACAAATGGTCAAAAAGTGTATGAAAAATGCTCAGTATCGCTAATCATCAGAGAACTACAAATCATACCACAGTGAGATATCACCTCAACTTGTTACAATGGCTATTATCAAAAAAAACAAAAGATGGGTGTGGGTGAAGATACGGAAAAAGAGGAACCACAGTACACTGTTGGTGGGAATGTAAATTGGCACAGCCATTATGGAAAACAGTATGGAGGTTCCTCAAAAAACTAAAAATAGAACTACCATATGATCTAGCAATCCCATTTCTGGATATATATCCAAAGGAAATGACACGAGTATTCTGAAGAGATATCTGCACTCCCATGTTCATGGCAGCATTATTCACAATAGCCAGTATACGGAAACCACCTAAGTGTCCATTGATGGGTGAATGGATAAAAATGTGTTATGTGTGCGCACACACACACACACACCCCCCAACAGGAATATCATTCAGCCTTAAAAAGAGAGGAAATCCTGCCATTTGCAACAATGTCCTAGAGGAAATTATGCTAAACGAAATAAACCAGACACAGAAAGACATATACTGCATGATATTACTTATATTTGGAATCTAAAAAAGTTGAACTCACAGTAGAGACCAGAATTGTAGCTACCAAGAGTAGGAAATGGGGGAAATAGATAGATGTTAGTCAAAGGGTACCAAGTTTCAGTTATACCAGATGAATAAGTTCTGGAGATCTAAATTACAGCATGATGATTATAGTTAATAATACTGTATTGTATACATAAAGTTTGCTGATAGTAGATCTCAGGTGTTCTTACCACTCACACAAAAAATGTAACTCTCTGAGGTGGCAGAAATGTGAATTAGCTTGATTATATTAATCATTTCAAAACACATACTTTAATGAGGTATCTACTATGGGCCAGGATTATAATATCTTCCTTCCTTCCCTACTTAAGAGAGTTGTTTTGAGGATCGAATGAGATTATTTAGGAGAAAGCATTATATAAAGCAAAAATATATACAGTTAGTTATTGCTTTATTTTCTTGCAATTTATCTCTCCCCTTCTGAGCCAGAAAAATCCTGCATACCCTGCAAGACCTGTCCCAGAGCTCTTTCTCATACCTCCCCTCTGCATTCCCAGAGCATCCCTCTATAAGTCTAAATAGGTCCTCTCATTGCCCGAAGGGCACAAGATAGGCCAGGCCAGGGTTGGTGTCTAGCACAGTGCCTGGCACACAGTAGGTAAACAAAGTAAAGGTTTGCTACTGGGTGAACCTGAAGGCTACAGGTGAGGAAGATGAGGCCTGAGAGAACAGGATGAGGAAGTCATATATTCCTTCCCCAGTTGATGATTTGTGTGAGCCCAGCATTGTTGGCACCTCCCACTGCTGGCCTCTAACCATGTGACAATCCACTTAAAACCACAGCAACAGCAAGACATGAATCTGTTCTGCAAACTGTAGCTGAGTTTGGGCTTCTCTTCTCCAATTAACTTCTTCCCTGGAAGTCACTGAGAAAGTTGATGTTGCTGTCATCTTTGGGGCCAGCGGTGCCTGCTCCAAGGCCCAGCACAGTGACAGTGGGGGCTCCCTGGTCTTTTCAGGACCTCTAGGAAGGCCGTGCCCAGGGCTGGCGTTATTTGCTGAGAACTAGAGGACTGGATTTGCAGCAGCCCTCTCAGAAGGGAAGAAGGGTGAGCGGGGAAGGACTGGATTTTCTGAATCTTGCTGGCCTGTTCCCTGAGCCAAGGGTGGGGTAGGGTGGAGAGAGAGCAGCCACTCCACGCTATGCTGAGCCCAGATGGTGGGTTCGTGAGAACCATTTAATTGTCCACACAGAGAGGACATCTCACTTTGGCAGAGGACACAGGCTAATCAGAAGCAGCCCCCAGCCTCTCTTCCCTTCTTCTCTCCCTCACTCTGTAAATTCAGCTGACGGGTACAAGGAGAGGTTCCAGGACTTTGATCCGTAGCCACACTGTCCAGCCTCAAGTATGGGACATTCAGAAACAGCTCAGGGAAATTTGTGATCTTGGGGTCAAGAGGGAAGTTCCCGTGTCAGCCCACCTTGGCCAGGGCCCTCTCGTGAACTAGCAGCTAGCCCAACCCTCCCTACATCCAGCCAGAAAACTTTTTTTCTTTGTGCTAGAAAACTTCATGCTGGGATGCTTGGAAAAAAGTAAGAGGGAATAGAGATGCCTGGGGTTTGGGAGGTAAACACCTCGGGATGCCAATGATTCTTGCCACTACCTAGTTTATGTCTCATCTCTGTTAGATTTCTGTCACCCCTTCACCACTGGTCTCTCTGCTTGCAGTTACGATCCTATGAAATTCACCCCACACAATGCCACGGATCTAAAATATAAATCAGACCATGGCACTCCCCTGATTCAGACTTTTCTATGGTGCCCACTGCCTGCAGAATAACACCCAAGCTCATAAGCATGAGCCTTACACAAGGCTCTCCTCATATAAGGCAGCCCAACTCCTGGCCCCCTCCCGGCCTCTGTAGCCTCCTCCTTCTTCATTCCTTAATTTGAATTCAGTTTTAGAGAAATGTTAAATCGTCTCAAAATTCCACTATGATATCTTTCAGACATTCTATTTCTTCATAATGGAACCCTTTTCTTGCCTGGTAACTTCCAGGCATGTACTCTTCAAAACTCAGCTCAGCTCTCACCTCCGCTGGGAGCTTCCTCTGCCTCTTCCCAGTCTGGCTAAGTGCCTCTCACATAGCAGCCTGAGCACACTTTTGTCTTAGCAGTAACGAAACTACATTGAATTGCGTACTTGGCAGTCATCACCATAAACTGTACTCTGTGAGCTTAGGGGGTCCTACTGGACAAGGGTCTTTTTATAAAAATTTCTGTTTCCCATGTGTTAATATATAGCATAGAGCTTGGAAAACAGTAAGTGCTCAGTAATACCTGGAGTAAATTAATATGATCAACGACAGTCCTACTGTTTTCTTCTTTATGGGTTTAATTTGTGATTGCAGAATTTCACTTCGAAGACCACTATTTGGAGTAGCGACTGATACACACAGCATTCCTGCTTCTGGTGATTGTAACTTGGGGGATGGCAAAGCCATTTTCTCCCCAAGTTCCTCCCATTTTTACAACATCAACCTATCCCTCTTTGATGGTGAAAATGAAGTCCAGTGTGGTCTTAACTTTGCTAATACATTCACAGTCTACACAATAAAAATGCCAGGGAAGTAAGTTGAAAACTTGTCAGATGCTCTCCTTTTAGCAAAATGAGATATCCAGTAGAGTTTAGAGAACATACCTCCCAATCATATCTAATGTCTTAGCTTCTATGTGTTGACTAGGAAAATACCATCTAGATCCATCTTCTGGCTCGGCAGTATGGAGAATATTCCCACAATATCACTCCCGTTTCTCCCTCCCTTTATTATCAAATAAGTGCTCCATCCCTGTGTCAGTAGCCTCCTAACACATGGCTACTTTTCAGAGGGCTTCCCTGGGGAGTGATGTTTTTGTATCTACATAATCCTGTTCTAGGCTCTGTTTTTCTACATGGAGAGTGGTAACTAACAGAGACTTTAGAGGTCAACTTCTTCATTTCACTGATGAGAAAACGTAGGCGCATAGCAATAAAATGGTTTGCTTAATTTGAGTAATATGAACAGCTAACATTTATTATGTGCTGTCTATGCTACATACTTTACATATATTACCTTATTTAATCCTTATGACAATTCTATGTGGGAAGTATTAGCATTCCTACTTCACAGGTGAGAAAAAGGAAGCTCAGAGAAATGAATTAATGTGCTCAAAGTCACACATCAAGTGAGAAGTAAATCGAGGATTCCTGCTAAGGCAGTTTAACTCAAGAGCCATTTCATTTGACCACCAGGCTCTGCTGCCTAGTACCACAAAGCTACTTATTTTCCCATTGACTTGAAATACATTTTGTCTTCTATTCAGATTGCTCTTCATTTGGCAATAGCTAGAGAATGCTGGCCAAATGGTTAATGGGCTTGATGGTTCATAAACTCCGCAGTGTACAAGGGAGAACCTATTTCAGATGTTAAGAATTTCATGTAATTCAAATTATCTGGGCCAGGTGTGGTGGCTCACGCCTGTAATCCTAGCACTCTGGGAGGCCCAGGCGGGTGGATCGCTCAAGGTCAGGAGTTCGAGACCAGCCTGAGCAAGAGTGAAACTTCATCTCTACTAAAAATAGAAAGAAATTAATTGGACAACTAAAAATATGTAGAGAAAATTAGCCGGGCATGGTGGCACATGCCTGTAGTCCCAGCTACTCGGAAGGCTGAGGCAGGAGGATTGCTTGAGCCCAGGAGTTTGAGGTTGCTTGAGCTAGGCTGACACCACGGCACTCTAGCCAGAGCAACAGAGCCAGACTCTGTCTCAAAAAAAAAAACAAAACAAAACCCAAATTATCTGTACTGTGAGCTTGGGTTTTTATATATTGACATTCTTAGAATAAGAGCCACCTGTTTTAGAAAGGAGTAGTATAGATGATAGAAAGCACTATTTGTAATTAAGTGGAAAATTCCTCCATGACTGTGAAGTTAAATTAAAAAGAGACTGATTAAGGAAAGTAAATTGACTACATTAGTCCTATTAGTGCAAACTCTTTGTTTACCCAAGCCAAACAGTTGCCATTCCTGAACAGAAGTGAAACACCTGTTGCTTCAGAAAGGAAAAATGGCTTTTTAGAGCCATTACTGATAAGGGCTGACCATGAAAAGCTTCCAAAAATTGACATCTTGGCCCAAAAGTTTATCTTCCCTTCTACTTATTTTCTTTGTTTGTCCATGTGCCCTAGCTGGAAACGTAGCTTGTGATTCCAGTCCAGGACTCACTCCCTCTTCATTTCTGGAAGGGGCATTGCTTTGGGTGTGGCTGCTCTAGACCAACAGTGAGGCTCCCCTTGGCCTGGTGAGCCCTGGTCTCTAGGGCGATAAAGAAGGGGAGAGGCTCCTCTGGCCCATCCTCCCCTCTCGTCTGTCCAAAGGCCTTGACAGTTGGATTCTGTGGACCCTCCTCTATACCTAGTACCAGTGACTTTAGAGAAAAAACATTTGTATAAATCAGTTAATGTCCAGCATCAGCCAAGGTGCTACTGCTCAACTGAGTGTATCCTCTTAAAGGGCCACATTGACCATGTGCTCATGCCATGTAGAATGGGGTATTTGGGTACATATTCCTTCCTGCCTTGCGAGCAAATCGTCTGGCATTCAAATGTGACTTCAGCACTCTCTTGCCTGTAGGTGGTGCCCCATCACCTTTGGCTCTCCCAACCCCAGTAGATTTTGATTCCTTGAGTCAGGAGCTGGATCAGAAATCTGTAGTTTTAACAAGCTTCCTAGGTGACCAATTGTCCTGGTTTACCTGGGGCTGAGGGATTTTCTAGGACTTGGGACTTTCAGTGCTAAAATTGAAGAAGTTCTGAGCAAACCGGAATGAGTTGGTCAGCCTATTTTGGGGTGATCGTGATTTACAGCTGGGGTCTACAGACTACAGCCCACAGGCCAATCCTGCACACCATTTGTTTTTGTAAATAAAGTTTTATTAGAACACAGCCGTGCTCATTGATTTATATATTGGCTATGGTTGCATTTGTACTCTAGCAGCAGAGCTGTGTAGTTGCAACAGAGACTATGTGACTCAAGAAATCTAAAATATGTATTATTTGGCTTCTTAACAGAAAACATTTGCTGACTCCCAATAAAATCCAACAGTCTAATTCCTTCCTTGTGAGCTGGCTGCCCTCCTCTCCAGCCTTGTCCCTACTCTTCCCTCCTCACTCTGATGGCTCAGGGCACACTGATCTATTTAGAGATCCTGAAAAGTGTCAAATGCCCTCCATTTTACTTATTTCTTCTTTTCACATGCTGCTCCCTCTACTGGGATGCCTCCTCCCCACTCCACTTGGCTAATTCCTTTTGGTCCAACAGGATACAGCTCAGGCAGATCCTTCTCCAGGAAGTCTTCCCTGACTCTGCCCCCACGCCCCAGCCAGGTTCACATGCAGGTGAAGCTTCCTGTGCACACCACTATCATTGCTCTCACCGCACTGTGCCAGAACTGATTGTTCGCTTGTTAATTTCTCCCAGTAAGCCACGAGATCATTAGGGAAAGCACTGTGGCGTATTCATCTTTATACCTCCATTCCTTAGTTTGACTCCTAGTGTGGAAGAAACCCAGGAAATATTTGTTGAATCATGAATCTGTAAAATGGGGATAAGAATTTCCCCAGGATACTTATCTAGTGTCTTAGCTGGAAACTTAGATGATGACTCCTGTCCAGAACTCATATCCCCTTCACTTCAGGAAGAGGCACTGGTTTGGGTGTGACTGCTCTAGATAAATAGTGAGGTCCTCTTAGCCTGATGAGCCCTGGTCTTGGGGTGGGGTAGGGGGATGTGGATAATATACTATTCCCTCCAGTGTGGAAATATATGGTAGGTATTGACCAGGAGAGATGGCTTTTGTGAGCATATTTTTCTGGATCACAATAAGTTGGAAAAAAATCTAGGGGTTGGTGGATTTTTTTTTTTCGAGGCTGATTTTTGTTTTTTTTAGAAAACTCAATGGGAAATATGGGAATCCCCTTTTCTTTCCTGTATTTTATCCACTTTTTCCCCCAAGCCTGCTTGTCTCCAAACATGCCAAATGTGATAATTTTTGGAGCAAACTGAGTCATAATGTGTTTTATGGCTCTAAACAAATAAAATGGCTTTAGATCAGCAATGGCATCCAAAAAGTACTTGAAGGCATACTAATTTTTCAAAAAATTAGTTTATTTCTTAAAACTATTTTTTTTTTGGTCTGTTGCTTTTAAATTTCCAGAAACTTTGCTTCTCCTGATGAATGATTCTACTCCCAGAATTAGGAAAAGAAACCCAAATGCAGTTCAACTTACAGTTGAAAATCTCTGTTTTCTATGGTCTTCCAGGGGGAAACCAAGGAAGCTCTCTGAGGATCGGCTCAGCTGGGGGCAGAGAGAAGCCCTGGAAAGCTATAGAGAAGGTGGTCTCGTCAGGGACCAGCCCCGAACAAGGGCCACTGAATGTTATCATAGAGATCTAGCTGGTAGTACCAAAGACAGAGATTCCAGCATGAGCTGGATTTGCAGGCCTTGACGTCAATCTCCTATGAGAAGTGGGTTTGGCAAGAGTTGGCAATTGGTTAGTGTTCAGGCTGCTGACTTTGCCTGCTGGGACCTTTTGTTCCTATGGCTCCCATGTGACAGATCTATTCTTTCTGTCTATAAGGCACAAACCTATGATGAAGAGAAAGCCTGTAATGGAAACATCACGGTGCTGGAGTCCTGGCCTGGTTACTTCAAATAACCCTGGCCAGATATCAGATACAGGGCAAGTCGTTTACCTTCCCAGGTCTCTGCTCCTTCTTCTATAAAAAGGGCATAATAGTAATTTATACAAAGATTAACGATTGAGTGAGATCATGTATGGAAAAGTTTTTCGAAAGTTCCTGGCACATATTAGATGCCCTGAGACAGTCTCCAGGTGAAGAATGCACAGTTCTAAGCAGACAGACAGAGGCCGTGTCTAGGTGGGAAGCTCTGCCTTGCTCCGGATGGCATAAAGGTCAAGGATGCTGGACTCAACCTTAAACTGCCTTCTTCCCAGACTCCTCCAAACCCAGAACTAGACTTCTTGGCCAGTAGCTTTTCAGGCCCAGCTGGAAGACAGGAATTAAGCAGCCGCTGAGGATCACTGGACTGTTCCGAACCTACACCAGCCTGAGGTGTTTTTCCTCAGGCCCCTCTCCTCAGTCATCAGTTCTCTCCCATTTCATGTTCCTGGGGGGAACTCATCTGATCCCAAGGCTTCCAACACTCTCTATAATCCAAGGCCTTCCGAGTCAGTTTTCCAACTCAGTCCTCTCTCCTGTGCTGGACACAGACAGACCCCTATTGGCTGGAAAGCTCCACTTTCTACACCATGAGAACCCCAAACCCATGTCCAAAACTTTACTCGTGTTCTTCCTCTCCCACAAGGTTTCCTCTTCATATGTTCCGAGTACAAGTCAATGATTTCATCCTCTACTCCCTTTGCAAAGCCAGAAAATGTGGAATCATTTTAAGCCTCCTCCATTTCTGGGCCTTCCCTCATATCTAGTCAACACAAACTCATTAATTTAATAAATATGTATTGAATGCTTGCTACGGGTACAGCACTACACTGGGTGCTGGATAAAAAGTGGAGAACAAACTAAACATAATCTCTCTCATCTACGAGGTGACAGACATTAAATAAATAAATATACAAATGAAAACATGCCGATAAATTCTGATAAGTGTTATGAAGGAAAACCATAGTATGTTTTGTTTTAAGGACTGTGACAAGATGACCTAATTTAAAGTGAGTGGTCAAGGAATGTATATTAGTCGGGAAATCTTTAATTACAAACAACATAAACCCAATCTAAACAAGTTTAAGTAAAAAGGAGGAATTTATTGAAAAGGTATTGGTGTAGCTCATAGAAGCAAGGAAGAGGAGGCAAAGCAGACTTTGAGAAGGGCTCAAGAGTGGATGATGAGAGCCAGAGACTGACACGGCATCAGACATCTCGCTGTCTTTGCTTCTCCTCTTCATCTTTCTCTAAGTTGGCCTCGTTCTCTCCTACTCCAGAGAAGCTTTCTCCACACATGATGTGAACATGATTCGCAGCTGAGTAGCTCTCTGGCTAAGGGCAAAAGGGTCTTGCCACTTCCTCATAGGAAAATCCGAGGAGATGACTTAGCTGGTTAGAGGAATGGGATACTGTGAAGCCGGCCCAGCCTGGACCAGTGTCTATCCCCAAAGACAGGAAGGGGGGTGGCCTAAAGAAGGAAGGGTGGGATGAGATGGGGTGGCAGAAGACTTCTTTGAAGAAGTAACATTTAAAATGACATGAGGTAATGAACTGCACACTTGAAACAGGCATATTTTAATATATGTAAATTATATCTCAATAAAGTTGATTTTTAAAAAGAAAAACAAATAAAATGACACAAGACCTAAAAGATAAATAAGATTTGCCAGATAATAAGTGGAGGAAGAACATTTTAAATAGAGAAAACATCATTCATTGATTCATTTATATGGCAAATATTTATTGATTACTTACCCATGCCTGGACTGGGTATATAACTAGGAACAAGAAAGATACAGTCCCTGCCCTCATGTAGTTTATAAGCCTAAAAATCTTAGGCAGGAAAAACTGGGCCTCTCAGAGGACTACAAGAAGGTCCAAGTGGCTAGAGGACAGTGAGTGGGGAGATGAGTGGCCCAAGATAAAGCTGGAGGGGAAGGAAGATGTCATAGCATGCAGGTCCTTGTAGGCCGTGCTATGGTTTGGGATTTTACTCCTAGTGCAATGAGAGGTCATGGAAGGGTCTTACACTGAGGAGCAATGTGATCTGGCTTATATTTCTAAACTATCACTTTAATTGCTTGTCAAAGGGATTGTGAGGAAATAAAAGTTAAAGGACACTGATGAGAAGGCTCTTGCCATACGGCAGACAAGAAAGAATGGTGGTTTAAACTAAAAAGACATTAAGAGGAAAGTGAATATGTCATATATCTTAGAGTTTGAATAAATAATTCTTTGTAATAGATTGGATGTGGGAGATGAAAGAGAAGACAGAGATAAGATGATTCCCAGATTTATGGTTTGCGTAACTGGAATGATTGAACCCTCCACTAACTGAAATGGGGAGACTACAGCAGGATTAAATTTGAGGAGTGAAGATGAAGAGTTTAATCTTGAACATGTGAATTTTGAGATGTCTAAGCAAAATGTCAAGTTGTCAGGTATGTATGTGTGTTATCAAACAGATGTCATATAGAGATACGGAGTGGATAATTTCAATCACAAAGAGTAAGGAGTAAAAGAAGAGGCCCAGGATGGAGGCCTGGGGAGTTCCAACATTTAGAGAACAATCAATGCTAAGGAAAAGGAACAGAGAAGGAGCAGTCAGAGAAAATAAGAAAGAGTGTGGTAGTGGTATTGGGGAGCCAAAAGAGGATAATTTTTCAAGAATAGAGATGATCAATGATGTCAAATGCAACTGAGGTCAAACAAAGCTATCATTTAAAAATATCTATTGAATTTAGCAGCATAGAGATCATTAATATCCTTAGCAAGAGCAGTTTTAGGGGAGTGAGATGTGGAGGTGGTAGAGAATGAATGGGGACTCTTTAAAATCAGAAATAAGACAAAGATGACTGCTAATACTACATTAAATCACTATTGTATTGGAGGTCATAATCAGTGCAACAATACGTGAAAAATAAATTAAAGGTATAAGAATTTTAAAGGAAGAAACAAGTTGGTCATTAATTGCAGGTGATATTATATCTACATGGAAAATTGAAAGTAATTTAGTAATGACTGGGATAAGAAAAGTTAGCAAGGTGGCTGGATATATGAACAATATACAAAAGCCTATTGCATTTTTCTACTCAATCCAAATAGAAATAATAATTCTTTAAAAGTTAATATCTATAATGGCAACAACCACAACAACCAAAACCTGAAGATACCCAAATATGTGTGAGATCTTTGTGGGAAAAACCACAAAAATTTACTAAAAGATAATAAAGAGGATCCAAATGAGTGGATAGATATACCATGTTATTGATAAAAATCTCAATATCAGAGATATGTCAGTTTCCCTAAGGCATACTTGTTCTATCTTAAAAGGTGATTAGAAAATAAAATAAAATGGGTGCAGATACAGGTATGTATGTAAATATGGTGACAGACAAGAGATATTCCTTAAAATTCCATGTGGTCACAACCATCTTCATTTATACAGGCTGTTCCCACTGTCTAGAATTTTCTTCCACCTTATCTATTTGACAAACTTCATGCTTCAAAACCCTGAGCAGATCTGATTTCCCGTGCTTTTCTCAGCCTATACAAATAAAATCACTCATTCTCTCTAATAGGCTGCTTCTGAATCTCATGCTTACTTCTATTATTGCTTGGGACACAGTGTATTCTACATATGTGTTTATATGTCTACCTAAAGCTAGACTTTCACCAGTAGAGTTCATGTCTTGGGAAATAATCAGAAAAGAAGGTCAACTATGGAGTAACCAAAAGGCCTGAGTAAATTCTCAATAAATATCTTTTGAATAATAGTTAGCCAAGGCCCATGGGGATGATCTTGAGAGGATTCTGTACTCTCTGCCTGTTTTCCCCCACCATTCACATCTGGCCCCTGGGAGATTCTGGAAATAACCTGAGGATCCAAGTGTCTGGATGTTAGAAACTCAGGTGTAGGAGCACTCTCAGGGGGAAAAGTCACAGGATAACCTGCTATAAGGCCTCTGGTCAGGTACTTCAGTGCTTTTTTTATACCAAACAGACCATACAGAGAATGACCATTTTCTTCCTCAAAGGCTCTGTAGCCTCCACAGAGGATTCCCCTCAAAAGGAGTGACCAGAAATTGTTTGCAAATTGAAGGAAATGTTGAGCTGGCAGAAAATTTAGAATTAGAGTCCCAAGAACTGTCAAGTCAGAATAAATCAGAAATGTAGGAAAGGAATCTCCGAGATAGCAGTGTTAAGCAATGAGGGAATATGATTTATTTGACAAAATAATTTCTGGCTTAGTTTTCAGGAAATCCATGAATTGTATCAAAGCAAAGAAACCCATATAGTCTCTACAGTTTTTGTAGTATATACTCTGTATGTATGTAGCAATCTTGACTTCCATATTTGAGGGAAGTTTATAATCTCTTTGAGGACAGGAACATAATTTACAAAATTATGCATTTACACAGAGCTTGACACATACTAGGGCTTACTAAGGGAAAACTGTTGGATGAATGAGATGTATATAAGGTTAAAAACCTTATGTTTCAGTGAAGGGAGAAAGGGTTCTCCCAGTCATTACCAATACCATTTGCTGGCATCACATACTTAACATGTATAAGGGAGATTTAAGAATTTTTCTTAGAATGATCCTAATGAGTCTCTCTCTGCACTGGTTCCAAGGGCTGGGACACAATTGATGATGTTATACTGGACATAACTGCTCTCAAGGGGAATAACGAGATTTGTGTTTTAAAAGCAAATATTCTCTGAGCATCTACATGTGCCAGGTTATTGTTCAAGGCATTGGAGGTGAGCCATGGATAGTTCTTCAAGGCGACCTATGATTTGTTGTGGAAATAAATGTGCACAAAAATAAAACCAGAAAGGGATAGAGAGGAAACTGAGAATGTTGAACAAGAGCTGAGCTTGTAACATGTGGTCCTGGGCTTCAAAAGTAGCCCCTATATTTAGAAGTATTGAAGAAGGGCCTAACCAGAAGGAAAAGAAGAGAGCAGACGGAGAGACCACAGTTTTGTTTCATTTCGGTAACAGTAGCTTTTGGCTAAATTTTTACCAAATACATGGACATGGCTAAAATGGTAAGGAGAGGTTTATAATGAAAACAACATATTTCCCCACCTCTATTGACCTTTCCTAGGGACACCCACTGTTAATTATTTTAGCTATTTATTCTGAATATATAATCCACTTCTATCCATATTTCTTAATTTACCAATTTGAAATAGTATCCATTGACTTTCTACTTTCCTAGATGAGATTTAAGTCTCTAGTTCCATCTTTGCTAATCTAGGTCCTCCAACATAGTTAAATCACTATCTTAAATTCCTCAATTAAATTCCTTAGATTAACATTCATGATTTTATTTCTATTCCATTCACCATAGACAGTATTTTTCAATTCCCCACTGTTACGGACTGAATTGTGTTTTCCCCAAATTCATGTGTTGAAGCCCTAATCTGCTGTGACTATATTTGGAGATAGGGACCTTAAGGAGGTAATTAAGGTAAATGAGGTCATAAGGGTGGGAACCTAATCCAATAGGACCAGTGACCTTACAAGAAGAGGAAGAGACACCAGGGATGTGCATGCACAGAAGAACAGCCACATGAAGACATGGTACAAAGACAGCCATCTGCAAGCCAAGAAGAGAGGTCTCAGGAGAAACCAAGCCTGCAGACACTTTGATCATGTCAGTTCCAACCTCCAGAACTGTGGGAAATAAATATCTGTTTTCCAAGTGACCCAGCTTGTAGTATTTGTTATGACAGCCCTAACTAACGAATATACCCACTTCATAAGATTAGGGTCATTTATTTGCATTATAATAATGACTTTTTGTTTTCCATGACTTTTTTTTTGTTCCATGATTGTGCCTTTTTCATTTGATTCTGACCTTGTCTGCTGGCTGTGGTATGTTCTCAAATCACTATGAGAATAATAATCAGAACTTCTTAAAAATGCGTTCTTTTCTCCAACTATTTTCTCTAGAAGCCCTGTGCTCTATTTGTTTATTTTTATGCTTCTCTTTCTTATTGGAGGCTTTCCTCAAATATCTAGAGATCCTTAATTCCACTCATGAGAAATCACTATTGAAATTTGGTAAATTTCCATCCTATTTTTTCTTTATCTGTGTAATTTTATGTATAAAATTATATAAAACATTGGTATGAACATCCTAGGTTCTAAAATTTTATGAGTGTCAGTGACACACTCACACCTCTCAGAGATTCTAAGTTTTTCTCTTTGCCTTCACCTATAAAGAATAAATGGACAAAACACTAATTGTATTAAACCTGCCCCAAAATAAGTTAGCACAACAAGAAGAGAAAACTACAGAACAGTATCTCTCATAAACATAGATGCAAAATTTCTAAATAAAATTTGAGCAAATAAAACTCAATAATATATAAAAATGATTATGTATTATGATCAAGTAGGATTTAATTCTAAGAGTGCAAAGTTGGCTTAGCATTCAAAAACCAATCAAGGTAACTGATCATATTATGCAAATTAAGAAATAAAAACCATGTGATCATTTCAACAGACATAGAAGAAGCATTAGACAAAAATCAATACCCATCCAGTATAAAAATTCTCAACAATCTAGACATTAAAAGAAATAAACTAACCCTGATAAAGGGCATCTACAGAAAAAAAATACCCTATAGCTCATATCATATTTCATGTAGAAAAACTCAATAATTTCTCCTAAGATAGTGAAAAAGGCAACAATGTCCATTGCCATCACTTCTATTCAACATATTGGAGGTCCTAGCCAGAGCAAAAAGGCAAGAAAAAGAAATGAAAGTCATACAGTTTGAAGAAGTAACGCCAGATTTATTCACAGACAACATAATCATTTACATTGGAAATTGTCTATGTTGGAAGTCCTAAGGAATCTACAAAAATGCTACTATAAATAATAAGCTTAGCAAGGTTGCAGAATATAATGTCAATATATAAAAATCAATTACATTTCTATGTATGAGAAACAAGTCATCGAAAATTGAAATTAAAAACAATACAATTTACAGTAGCATAAAAATATGAAATGCTTAGTGAAAAGGTTAATAATGTATGTACTCTGAAAACTACAAAATGTTGAAAGGAGAAATTAAAGAAGATCTAAATAAATGGAGAGATACACCAGGCTCCTGGATTGAAAAATTCAATATTGTTAAGATGTCAGTTCTTCCCAAATTGACCTATAGATTTAACATAATCCCAATCAAAATGCCATTAGGCTTTATTTGTAAAAATTAACAAGATGATTATAAAATTTATTTGAAAATACCAAACACCTAGGACATCAAAACAATTTTGAGAAGATGAGGACAAAGTTGGAGAGCTTATATTCTTGACTTCAAGATTTATTATAAAGTTATATTCATCAAGATAGTGTGGTATTTACATCTAGATATACAAATAAGTCAATAGAATCCCATACAGAATCCAGAAATATTAATAAATCCAAATAGATATGGTTAATTGACCTTCAACAAAAATACAAAGACAATAGTGGAGAAAGGGTATTTCTTCAACAAATGATTCTGAGATATCTATATAATAACAACAACAAAGATCTGCAATCCATACCTCACATCGTATTCAGAACTAATTCAAAAATTAACTCAAAAATCTAAATGATCTAAATCTAAAATATCTAAATGGCATAAATTTAAATTATCTAAAAGATCTAAAGTTAAACTTAAAACTATGAAACTTCCAGAAGAAAACATAGGAGAAAATCTTTGTGACATTGATTAGACCTAGATTTCTTAGATACAACACCAAAGTAAATCCAACTGGTAAACTGACTTTGTCAAAATTAAGAAGTTTTGCTCTTCAAAAGACACTACCAAAAGAATAAAAAGGCCAGGTACATTGGCTCACTCCTATAATCCCAGCCAAGGAAGGAGGATCACTTGAAACCAGTAGTTCAAGATCAGCCTGGGCAACATGGTGAGAACCTATCTCTACAAAAATTTAAAAATTAGCCAACATGGTGATGTGTGCCTGTATTTCCAACTACTTGAGCCCAGGAGGTCAAGGCTACAGTAAGCTATGATTGTGCCACTGCCCTCCAGCCTGGGCAACAGGGTGAGAGACTGTCTCCAAAACAAAACAAATAAATAAAAGAATAATAAGATAAGACACGGACTGGGAGAAAATATTTGGAAATCACATATCTGATAAAAGACTAGTATCTGGATATATAAGGAACTTTATAACTCAGTAATAAGAAAACAAACAACCTAATTTTTTAAAAAATGGGTAAAAGGCTTAAACAGATATTTTGCCAAAAAATATATGGGGATGGCAAATAAACATATAAACAGATACTCAACAGTGCTAGTCATGAGAGAAAAGCAGATTAAAACCACAGAGATGCCATTATGTACCTATTAAAATGTCTAAAATTAAAGAGACTGACCATACCACGCATTGGTGAGGACATGGAAGAACTGGGACTCTCATACAGTGCTGGTGGGAATGGAAATGGTACAACCACTTCGGAAAACACTTTGGCAGTTTAAAGAGTGAAGTATAGACCTATCATATGATCTGTTCCATTCCTAGGTATTTACCCTGGAGAAAGCCCATACAAAGACTTGTGCACAGATGTCAATAGCAGCTTTATTTGTAATAATCTTTAATAACCCCAAACTGGAAACAAATATGGCAAATTCCTAAAATGGAATACTCTTTAGCAATAAAAAAAAATGAGTCATTGATACACTCAACAACATGGATAAATCTTAAAATAATTATGCTGAGTAAAAGAAGCCAGACAGAAAAGAGTACATACTGTATGATTCCATTCATATAAAATTTTAGAAAATGCAAAATAATCTATAGTAACAGAAGGCAAAGCATTGGTTGTTTGGATCGTGATGATCATGATAGGTGAGAGAGAGAGGGAACAAGGAGACCTGTGAGCGAGACGGCTATGCTGATAATTTTGATTGTGGTGATGGCTTCAGGGGTGTGTCTATATGGTAAAACTCAACAAATATGTGCATCTTATTGTTTCTTATACCTTAAAAAACTGTTGAAAATACATTGTATTCATAATGTTTTTAAATACAGGAAACAAAGAAGAGAACTAAAATATCACTGACAAACTCCCAGCCTCTGTTGGCACTAAAAGGAAGAGTAATGCAAATGTAAGGCTAGATCATGTGAACAGCAGAAAATGAAAAGTGAAAGTAGAGCAAGTAGACCACTCCTTCTCCCACACGCCCTTCCCTCTTTGAATCCCTCTCTTCAAAGGCAGACACGATGAACTAATTCTAATGTTGGGGTTATGGTATGATTTTTTTTTTTTTGAGACAAAGTCTCACTCTGTTGCCTGGACTAGAGTGCCTTGGCATCAGCCTAGCTCACAGCAACCTCAAACTCCTGGGCTCAAGCAATCCTCTTGCTTCAGCCTTCCAAGTAGCTGGGACTACAGGCATGTGCCACCATGCCCGGCTAATTTTTCTATTTTTAGTAGAGACGGGATCTTGCTCTTGCTCTTTCTCGGGCTGGTCTCAAACTCCTGAGCATAAGAGATCCTCCTGCCTTGGCCTCCCAGAGTGCTAGGATTACAGGTGTGAGCCACCACTCCCAGCCTGGTATGATTCTTTTGCCTCTATTTACTGCTCAGAAATTGTATCAAATGAAAACAGTTCAAACATCCTTAGATAGCTTTTTAAAGAGACCTGAGCCATCCAAATTTTGTCTAAACATCTTTTAACGTTGTAAATAGTCGAGTAAAAACAGTTGTTTTTTAGACATTGAAATAAAGATTATTATAGCTAGTATATTAATTTTAGGTCAAATGTATGCAGAATGAAACTGCATCTTTAAATGCCATATATACAATTTTATAGGATTGTGAGCATCCCACCCTCTGCCACATATGAATACAGAATATTTGCACTCGTTTTATTGGTCTCAAAGCAGAATTGCATCACCTCATATGAACAAAGAAACATGGAATTTTGGAACTCAAAGATATGGTTACTCCGACAGGCTTAGGCTGAAAGCAAGATGGGACAAGGAAGAAGGACACTTGACCCAGGGTGGAGTATGAGCCTAGCCTGGGTGCAGCGGTCATCCTCTGCGGGAGAGGCTGTGTCCAGTGAGGGCACTATCCCCTGCGCGGGCTCCCACAGGGTCTGTATCAGCATACTCATTCAGGAGGAAGAGTCTAATATTCAGGCCTCCAAGCAGCAGTAGAAACCCAGGGTGAAAGAAAGGAGGCACACTCCTGCATCGATCATCTTCTGGATGCTGGACATCCTGCTAGACACTCCAGAGCAAGCGTGAGGGCAGTTACTATGGCCTCTGCTTCATCAATCAGGAGACTGAGGCTCGGAGGCAAAAAGTTAATTCTGAATACTTCAGGTCTACCTGATTCCAATACACAGGCTTTGTTCCAGGAGCACAAGTTTGAGGTCTGGCTGGCAGCAAAGGGGAGAAGCAGAGAGATAAAGGGGCCCACTGCTTATGTCAGAGCCCCTGGGAAAGCCCCTAGGGTCTGCTGGCCCCACCGGGTGTAAGAGTGGGACACATACTGTGATGATGAAGAGACCATGACCGTAAACCCAGATGCTGTCAGGCCCGACCCAGTGACTGCCCCAGGGGGTTCATGTGGAGGAAAAAGAACCAGGGCAAGCTGGGTGAGGTTGACCTAACGGCCTTCTAGCTCCTCGCTCGGCAAAAGAAGCAATGAAAATCAGCAGAGGAAGAGGCCTCATCTGACACGTGACAGGGCTGGGAGCCTGAACTTGGGCTCCTCGCCCCCACCTGGCACACGGCCCAAGAGGGCACACTGAATGAACAGACCACGGGATACAACTGCTAGGAGCATCATATAGGGAGGCTTGTAATTGGAGACCTATTTATATACTGGGTAGCGAGTCTCATCGATGATTTTTCTTGTCCTTATCAATAGTTTGTTTGTTGCTCTGTCCTGGGAAAACACTTGAAGCCTATTTTTTCTGGTGGGGAACTTGAACAACTCTGCCATAGGTCAGTGGCTTCCAAGAACACTTCAAGCCCAAGAGCCCTGCCTTTACCTGCCCCCTGAGCCCTCTGTTGGGTGGGACTATGGAGACTTGGTTTCTGCAACCTCCTTACATCTCAGCATGGACTTTGAACCTTCTCTGCCCCCAGAGAACAGAACATTCTCCCCAGTTCACAGTGAGAAGACACCAAGACCATGGAGAAGCAGCAGGATCTTCCTTTTCAGGTCAGAGCTCTGCAGACTCGGTAGCTCTCTGTAACCCCTCTCCCGGCCCCCACGTAGCTCACCTTTGCTCAGCACCTGGATTACCTTTCTGTCCCTGGCCTTGTACTGAAGTGCTGGCAGTAATGGAAGGCTCCCTCGGAGACACTGATGAGAGCTTAATGAAGGGACTATTTACAGAGGTCTGGGCAGGGTCACAGGAAACACCTAGGGACAAGTAGCAAGAGGGGCCGTTACCACCCTTAGGCCTGAGGACTCAAAAGGAGAGAAGGGTGTTCTCTGAGCCCAGCCATGGGAAAGCGGATGTCCAACAGGAGCTGTGGCCGTGCAGGAACATGGCGCGGCCAGAATTGCAGCAACGCCGGGCAGAGGTGGGACGCTGAATGCTCTGTCCTCCTGCTCCCCCACCTGCTGCGGGGGCCCCCGCCTGGCTGAGCCCAACACAAAGCCAGAGGGCAAAGGGACTCAGGGACTGCAGCCCATGGAGATCAGCCTCCCAGGGCACACGGCAGGGCAGGAAAGGGAGAGAGAGAGGAAAATAACTCACACAATCTTCGCATCAGCCCTGTGAGGTGAAGGCAGTAGGCACCATCATTCCCATTTTCCAGAAGAGAAAAACGGAAGCCCAATGTCAAAGTCAAAATAAGAATGCAAAGACAAATCTCTACATGTAATGTTTTATTTGGGAAGAAAGAAGCACAATTCAGTACATACAGGCGGGCTGGATGGTCTTCGATATACCCAAAGAACAAAAGGAAGGTCAGAAGTTTTATGAAAAGGAGAAATATTATCTATTGCTCTTTGAGAAAGCTCCTTGGCACTGGTCATGGTCTGGGACATTGGCAAGCTCTGATGGGTGAGCCATTGCGGTGGACAAAATTAGTCCTAGAGTTGCATCAAATTATCTCAGAAGCTAAGATAAAACTGGTTTTAGGTTACAGCCAGCAGTTTCAGCGGTCAGGTCTGCAGAGAATGATGAGTACATTCTTGGAGCAATGTTTTGTACACTGAGTGCTTTTCCCTACTGGCTCTTCAACTCTGCTTTAGTTGAGTATAACAAGAAGGATCCAATTCTTTTGATCGAATTTCATACTAGAAAGGAGTTCACAGGAACCTGCACAAGGGATACGATGGAGCCAGATCTATAAACCAGGTCCTTGGCTCTTAAATCTAGTGCTCTTTAAAAAAAAAAAAAAATGTAACTCTTGATCTAGTTACCAAATCTCATGCTCTTTGGATTCCGTCATCGGGGCCCAAGCCTCTGCCCAGCCCCCCACAGCTGTCCGTGCCTTGCTCTGCCGGTCACTTGGCAAGTGCTCAACGAGCACTTGCTGGGACTAGGCTCTGTGTTCACAAAGCTAGTCCGAGTTTTGTATTGTATCAGTTAAGACTACTTCATGCCTTATTTCCTGGCCTCAGAACTCCAACACCTTCTCCCCAGTGCTCCCTCATTCCCACTCTCAGCTCATGACCCCACCTCATATTTTATTGAACAGATGGAAGTCTCTAGCACCAAACTCAGCCCTCCTCTCTCCACCTCCGAGGTTTTGCTGTTCTTGTGTCAGCGCCTTCTTCCTCCTCCACCTATTAGAACTGAAGATGTGTCTCTTCACATATGTGACCAGTCTTCCCACGTGGGCTGTGGATCCCACCCCTCTCATCTTGGCCCTGAAACATATCCTTCCTCTCCCTTCCCCACCATTAATCTCCCCCTCTCTACTGGACCATCCCATCAGCATAACCTGCCCTTGTAGCTCTTCCATCCTAAATTCCTCCCTCGGTCCCACGGTTCCCCCAGCTACCACTCTGTCTCCCAGTCCCCTTCACAGCCATCCTTCTTTGTCCGTTGGTTGGTTTGACCACAGGATCAGAGAGGGTGGAGTTAATCCTAGTCTTCGTCTCATGTCATCCTATAATTATAGGTTTGAGCAAGACACTTCCCTGCTCTTAGACCACAAGGCTACCTTGCTATTTTTTCTCCTTTTTTTCAGGACCAAAAATGCTACTGGTCTTTATAAGGTGATCTTGTATCTAACAGCCTTGCTGAACTCTCGTAAGTTTTAATGTTTATTGATTCCATTAGTTCTTCTCTGTAGGAAATCAAGTCATCTGCAAAGAGTAGCAGTTTCATTTCTTCCCTTTCAATCTATATCTGTTATTTGTTTTCTTTCTTTAAAACATTGGCAAGGACCTCCAGTTCTATGTTAAATAGGGTTTGATAGTCAGCATTTGTCTTATTCCTGACCTAATTAAGTATAATATTAATATTTTATGCTAATATACTATATATATAGTATGTTTTGGTGTAGATGATATTAAGGTTATATAAATTTCACCACGCTGAGGAAATTCTTTTCTCTTTCTACTTTCTAAGAGTTTTTAACAAACAAGTGATGAGTTTTACCAAAGTTTTTTCTAAATCAACAAGAAAAAATCAAATAACCCTATCAAAAAGTGGGCAAAGGACATGAACAAAAACTTTTCAAAAGAAGACAGAATAATGGCCAAAAAACATATGAAAAAATGTTCAACATCTCTAATCATCAGGGAAATGCAAATCAAAACCACAATGAGAAATCACTTATCTCCAGTGAGACTGGACTTTATCAAAAAATC
>CAUYSK010117895.1:0-26339 GCA_963575035.1 Avahi laniger
TAGCTCACAGCAACCTCAAACTCCTGGGCTCAAGCAATCCTTCTGCCTCAGCCTCCCGAGTAGCTGGGACTACAGGCATGCGCCACCATGCCTGGCTAGTTTTTTCTATATATTTTTAGTTGTCCGATTAATTTCTTTCTATTTTTAGTAGAGACGGGGGTCTTGCTCTTGCTCAGGCTGGTCTCGAACTCCTGAGCTCAAACAATCCACGCGCCTCGGCCTCCCAGAGTGCTAGGATTACAGGCGTGAGCCACGACGCCCGGCCTAATTTTACTTTTTAACTGTGGTTTCAAGTTCTTTACACATTTGAATGAAATTAGACCCATCATAACTTGTCCTAATATGCTCAAGTAGATAAACTGCGGCAGTAGGAGATGAGAGTTTTGTGAGAGACAAATACACCCTGATTAACTCCTTACTACATATCTCTTTATTAATCTAGCACTTTGTTTTCTATAGATACAATCTGAAGTTGAGCTGATGTAGGAAACATTGCAGCTTTATAGTAGGTTAATTGTATGCTTTTTATTAATTGTTATAACAATTTTTATTAATTCATGATATAATTATATAAATGTGGAATAATAATAAAACAAAAATGTTTCAACAAATGATTATTTATTGTTTATATCAATAAACAAACAACTGTTATTTATAATATTTAGTATTTGTTTCTTACTGAGGTGCTAGTTTAAAGCTTGCCAACATTACCTCACTTAATCCTCAAAACAAGCCTCTAAAACAGGCTTTATATTTTATTTTTTTATTATAAATGACACTTTGTGAAAAAAGAAAAATAAAATGTAAAGTGAGATTACCTCTCCCTCCATTTCTGTTCTTTACTTGCCCAGAGATAATCAATATGGTGTGCATACAATTCCAAGCCTTTTTGTTAAGGCATTGGTATCACTTTTCAAAAATGTGTTAAATGTTCTATGGTGTGCCTTTTCATTTATCAGTAAATCGTGGACAGTTTTTCATGCTGGAATACATATGTATGTTGTACACTTTTAGTCTTATTCCAGTCTTATAGATGGAAAACTGATCCTTTGAAAGAGTAAGTAAAGTTTCCACTAAATGTTCTAGCTGAATTTCAGCTTGGATTACTCTTATTTTAGAACCCATACTTGTAACCATTACACATCTACCTCTCCAAATATATTGGATACATTTAATTGCAGATATTTTTAGAATGAGAAAATTATTTTTCAATATTTTTGTCAACTATTTTTTGTTCCCTGCTCTTTTGAATTAAAGAGAGTTATTGATGGCTATAAAGATATAACTTCAATCTACACCTTGGATAATGCTCTAATAAACTTATTAAAGAATAACACTAATCTACTCAGGACAAAATTATACTGCTTCATTCATCTTAACAACTGCTCTTTTTTTGAAAAACAATGATTTCATAAGAGCATATTCTTTAATCAAAAGTGATGATGTTTAAGGCAATGGGAACATTCCATTTGATGAAACAATTCTAGTCTTTTCTTTATGCATTATCTGAATTGGATAGAGGAGAGATTGACACAGGAAACTTTAGAGGATTTTCTTAAGAGCTAGTGGAATATTCATTCTTCCAACAGGATTCATTGACCACTTTCCTATTTTTTAGGCACTAAGCTAGTATTAAGCAAACTAAGAACAGTGAGGATAGTCTTGGAGCCCACATTCTATTCAACAATTAAGTTCCAATAGGGATAGTTAGACACCGACTAAAAGCTGTTCCCAGTTTATTTTGAAAAGAGATCACTATAAAATTACAAGTAAATTACATAAATACAAACTTTAACTGACATTAACTACTTTCCTTGAACTTTGTTTTTGTCAGGTACTAAAAGTCTCAAGGGTATCTTTCTTTAATAGATCAAAGACATTTTTAAATACCCTAAACATTTTGCCTTTATTTGTGCTGGTGAAATAATTAAAACCCTCCACTAACTAATTCTTCATTTGGTGTTACTATCCTTCCAAGAGAGACCAGTCTTTCCTGGCTTAATTCTGAAGAGGAAGGCCAGCAGAGCTTCATTATTATTAGTGTTTCTTTAAGGTTCAACTTTGAAAACAAGTGATTGAGAGGCACATTCTAAGAGAAACCCACCAGTGTGAGTTCAGGCTTTCTCAATGATGATTTGGAAGTTGATGTTATTTTGGGGGGGGTCAGATTAAGGCCTGGTATTTTTACTAAGCCAAATCCTCTCTTTAATTATAGAGGTGAGATAATTGCCAGGGGAGTAGTTTGGTTAATAATTATAGAAATCCCAATTTAGCAAGAAAAACAGGACAGAACAAAAGCTGATTTCAGCCTAACCGATTGTCAAAAATGTGGGGATTTAAAAAGCATTCATTGGAATCAAATTGAGTTATCTAACATCAGTGACAATGCTACTGTGGAAATTCCTCACTCACTTTCTTCTCTGATATTAAGTTTGATTTGTAAAGTAGCTGTAAAGGCAAAGTCTGGACAGGAGAAAAACTATAATGTTTTCTTTATAATATGTTTTATTTATAATAAAGGTGGTCCATATTATACTAAATTAAAAAACAAGAAATAATAGTTTACTCTAAGCCTCTTCTGCACTAATTCTAGACATCCAAAGAGAAGAAAAGGCAAGTGTGCACAAAACTATTCAAGATATTGATTTTTCTCTTTCTTTTTTTCCATCAAACAGTCAATTAGGTACAGGCTTTATTTGAGAAATGCACAGCTTTAGCTAACTTATGTTATAATTAGTGAGTAATACCATGAGAATTGTTATTAATATCACTACTATCACATACAATTTGTTTTATAAAAACTTTCTGATCCGAATCAGTTAATTCTTTGTAAAGCTAACCAAATTACTCTTCAGGCTTCATGTTTTCATTTCAATAGTTAATACTCTTAAACTCTTTGCAATTATACCACATGACAATACATTTGTTAAGCTACATTAAACTTGAATTCTGTATCTAGTTCAATGGTTGCTAAGTGTACAGCTTTAAAAAGTAGCAAAATTGTCTTTAAATAGGAATATACTCATTTGTACGTATAATATTTTTAAGAAATACATTACCGACTGTTCTCTAAAAGAAGTTAAATATTTTTTAAAAAATAAAAAAAATTATGTTTTATTTATTTTTATAAATGTAGCAACTTTACTTTCCCCAACTGGGAAGATAATATATGGCTTTGAATTTTTGTTACTGTATTTGAATATTTTCTTAGAAAGTTTGAACTCTTGAGAATTATGTTACATAACTGCTTTTGGTGCAGACAAAAAAGGATCCATTTGCAAAAGATGTTAAAGCTGAAGCCAGAAAAAGAGATATTTTTTTCCTGAAATCTCGTGTAGAATGTTTGGGGATAGGGGTATTAGGGAAAGAATGCGGCTTTGCTAATACCAAATTTGAATTTATGACAATTTTTTCCTTCCTTCCCTAAAATACAAACCTCTCCCTCCTATTCCTCCTCAAAATCCCCTAAAGACTTCACATTTCCTTAGGGTTATTGGAAATGCTTACAATATGGCTCGAGAAGGGTCCTGTGTGACTTTCCTACATTCACTTCTTCATTCATCATTAAAGTGACATTTCAGTTCTTAAGTGTATGTTATGTTTTCTCATTTTTAAATTCTTAGATCTTCTGGCTCAAACACTCTTGCCTGTCTCTGTGGCAAGCAAATTCCTACACATTCTTCCGCGATGAGCTTTGTTTACTTTGTGAGTACTTTTGTGTGGCCTTTTCTGAAATCTTATACCCCTCTTTCCTGCCACTTTGCACACAGAAATAAAACAGCAATTAAAAACTAGTTAGGATTCAAAATATATAAGGAACTCATATAACTTAACAGCACAAAAACAAAGAACTGATTAAAAAATGGGCAAAAGACATGAATAGATATTTTTCTAAAGAAGACATAAAAATGGCCAACAGGTATATTTAAAAAATGGTCAACATCTCTAGTCATCAGGGACATGCAAATTAAAACCACAATGAGATACTACCTCACATCTGATAGAATGGCTATAATCAAAAAAACATGAGATAACAAGTGTTGTCAGAGTGTGGAGAAAAGGGAACCCTGTACATAGTTTGTGGGAATGTAAATTGGTACAGTCATTATGGACAACAGTACGGAGATTTCTCAAAAAATTAAAAGTAGAACTACCATATGACCCAGCACTTCCTCTATTGGTTATTTATGTACCCAAAAGAAATGAAATCAGCACCTCATAGAGGTATCTGTGCTCCCATGTGCATGACAGCGTTACGCACAACGGCCAGATGTGAAAAAACCTAAGTGTCCATTGACAGAAGAATAGATAAAAAATGAGATATATTTATATAGGTATATAAATACATATGTAATGAAATATTATTCAGCCTTAAAACAAAGGAGTACCGCTATTTGCAACAATATGGATGAACATGGAGGAATGCTAAGTGAAATAACCCAGACACACAAAGAAAAATGCTGTATGATCTCACTTATATGCACAATCTTAAAAATTAAAAGTCAAATAAATAGCAACAGAGATTAGATCAGTGGTTAACAGGGACAGGGAGAGCAAGGAAATGGAGAGAAATAGATCACCGGTTACAGATTTGGAGTTAGGCAGGATGATAAGTCTAGAGATCTGATGTACAACATAAAGACTATGGTTAATAATATTGTATTATACACTGCAGCTTCTTGATCAGCTTGTTGAATCTGTAGGTTTGTGCCTTTCAACAAATTTGAAAGTTTTTAGCCATTAATTTTTTGAATACTTTTCAGCCCATTTTCTTTCTCTTCTCCTTCTGAGATTGTGATATGAATGTTGGATCTCTTTCTGTCATTGTTACACATATATTCGAGGCTCAGGTTACTTTTTACTTTTTAGCCTATTTTCTTTCTGTCTCTTTTATTCAGATTGTTTGAATTTTATTTATCTGTCCTCAAGTTCACCAATATGTCCTCTTTCATCTTCACTCTACTATTGAGACCATGTAGCAACTTTTTATTTTTATTATTATGTATTTCAGTTCTGTAATATCTGTGGTTCTTTTTTAATAGGTTCTATTTTTTTTTTTACTAGGAGTCTTCTATTTTTTCCTTTGTCTCAGAATTTGTAATTGATTGTTGAGGCATTTCTATAACAGCTGTGTTAAAACCCTTGTCAAATAATTAGAACACATCTGATTCATCTTGATGTTGGCATAAGTTGATTGCTTTTTTTTCTTTATGCAAGTTGTGATTTTTTTGGTTCTTTGTATGACAGGTGATTTTCTATTGTATCCTAGTCATATCGTCTATTATGTTAGGAGAGTCTGAGATATAATTAAATCTCTTATTTTAGCAGCCACTTGTCCTATTTAGTTTTAGCTAGCAGGTTCTTTCCTACTCTTATGAGATATGGTTCCAATGAAAGTTTGGTTTTTAAAGAATGTGCATTATTTTGAGGGTGCTGGTTGGTTTCTCTGGTGTCACTGGGGCTCCCACTGGTTCCTACTGATGCAGCCTGAGGGGAGGAAGAGTGTTCCCCAGGAAGGCTCACAGATGTCTTTCTGTGGCAGAGGGGAGTCTCAAGCCTGCCGGGAATGTAGCTTCCTGGGCCTGGCTGCCTGTTGTGGCTGGGCTCTCAAGGATTCTGCCTGCTAGCCTCAGTATCTCTCTGAAGAAGTGAGATGTATCGGGCTTTGACCATTTATTGTTGCTGAGCTCCAGATATATCCCCCGTACAGTGGTGTCAGGCTAGCCTGATGTCATAGAAACTTCCATATTATCCAGATGGAGAATAAGCCTACTGAAGCTTTCTTTTCTTGCTGGGTTGGAGGCCAGAAAATTGTGGATCTGGGTCACTTCTTCTGTTGGGTTGGGGGACATAAGACACTCTGCTGCTGTGCTGTTCCTTTAGTAGTGGTCAGAACCAGTCTGGCCTCTTCTTACCACTTTTAATAATTCTTTCTTGGTTGTCTCTATTTCCAGGGTTTATAGTTGTTTTTAGAAAAAGGAAGAAAAGACAGTCTATACCTGAGCTAGAAGTCTTGTCCTGTATTTTTATTTGCTAACCCTAACTAGGCCACAAGTAATTTGGAGCATGAATAGACAACTGCAGTATATGGTTTTCTTACTTTTTTTTTTTCAGCTTTGTGCTTTACAATGAAAAGATTCAGTGGACTTAAATACAACCAATAGTATAGGGAAGAAGTCTGAAAGATATACCCTGTGTCTGCCCTCCTGGGGCTAAATTTGCTCCATACCCTGTTTTGGTATCGTCCTAGAGCTAAGAATGCTTTTACATTTTTAAAGGGTTTAAAGGAAAATAAAAACATATGTGACAGAAACCATAATTGTCCTGCAAGACTTAAAGCATTTATTATCAAACCCTATACAAAAAATTTTGCTGATCCTAGTCTAAGGACATGGGGAAAAAACAACCACTAAACTTGAATTCAGAAAAGGAGGGCTTGATTCTTAACTTTGAAATGTATGAACTTTGTGATTTCGGGCAAATCACAAAACTTCTTGTGCTACATTTTTCCTTTTACAAAGTAAAGCTTTGGATAGACTAATTCCTGGAATGACTCCAGTATGAAATTCTGGATCATATTATTATAAAACTGTTATGGGGACTTCCAGTTCCAAAATAGCAGTGTAGAGGCAAGCTGGCTTTATTTCCCACTCCACTCCACCAAAACTCAAAAACAAATATACACTGCCAAGGTTTTCACCAGCAATAACCCAGAGCTCAAGTATGAGGATGAGACGGTTCCCAAGGCTACAGAGATAGAATAACTTGGAGCAGATGGTAAAATAATCAAAAGTCCACATCTACAATGGCCCTTTCCCCCTATTCTGCCCAGCACTGAGTACATAAAAAATCTGCCCCCAACTCATGGTATCTACACTGGAAAAAAAAGTGAAATTGAGGCAATCAATCAGATTTCCCACCTTCTTGCATTTCCTGGCAGGAGACCTGTCCTTGCCTTAATGCATGGATAACATTATGACTACCTGAAGGGAGAAATATCCTCGAAGATAGACAGAGACAAAGAGGAGAGGATGGACTACTGAAAACTCTGCCTTATAACTCAGCCAAAGGAGACATAAATATCTAGGTACAGAAAATATTAGAACATCCTACAGATTCAACTCAAATATGATTGCCCAAAGGCATATAATAATCAAACCCTCAAAGATCATGGACAAAGCAGATCCTACAAGCCACAAGAGATAAAAAAAGGAATCACCTTAACCCTGTTAGAATGGCTTTTATTAAAAAGTCCAAAAGCAATAAATTCTGGCATGGATTCAGAGAGAAAAGATCACTTATATACAGTTGATGGGACTGCAAATTAGCACAACCTCTGTGGAAAACAGTATGAAGATTCCTCAAGGAACTAAAAGTAGACCTACCATTTGATCCAGCAATCCCACTGTTAGGAATCTACCCAAAGGAAAAGAAGTCGTTTTATCAAAAAGACACCTATACTCAAATGTTTATTGCAGAACAATTCACAATTGCAAAGATATGGAATCAACTCAAGTGCTCATCAAACCATAAGTGGATTAACAACATGTGGTATATGTATTCTATGTAGTAGTGCTCAGCCATAAAAAAGGGATGAATTAATGAATGCATTTTTCCACAATTTGGATAGAACTGGAGACCATTATCCTAAGTGAAGTATTTAAAGAATGGAAAACCAAACACCACATGTACTTGCTATTAAATTGGAACTAAATGATGAGCACACATCTACAAAGAAGGAAGAAAACTCAGTGGAAATCAAGCAGGGGGAGGGGAGATCAGGGTATGGATGAAAACCTAACAGGTATAATGACCACTATTTGGGTGATGGGCACACATATAGCCATGACTCAAACACTGCAAAAGGGATCTATTTACCAAAAAAAAAAAAAAAAAAAAAAATTTGTGCCCCCCTTAGTATTTGGAAAGAAAAAAAGTAAAATAAAATAAAATAAAGCACATTTTCCTTAAAAAGAAAACATTTAAAGGAGCTCCAATTCATCTAGGAACAGACTTTTCAATAGAAAGTATATAGATAGACATTTTAGCAATATCGATTCTTGCGATACTTCACTTAGAAGAACGGGCTCCAGCTCCATCCAGAATAATACAAGAGATAGTTCACCATTTTTTATGGCTGAGTAGTACTCCCTGGTATAAATATACCACATTTTATTAATCCACTCATGTATTGATGGGCACTTGGATTGTTTCCACATCTTCACAATTGTGAATTGTGCTTCTATAAACGTTCACGTGCAGATGTCTGTATGATAGAATGTCTTTTATTCCTATGTGTAAATACCCAGTAGTGGGACTGTTGAATCAAATTGTAGTTCTATTTTTAGTTCTTTAAGGTATCTCCATATTAGTTTCCACAGAGGTTGTACTGGTTTGCAGTCCCACCAGCAATGCATGAGTGTTCCTATCTCTCTTTATCCATGCCAACATTTATTGCTTCGGGACTTTTTGATAAAAGCCATTCAAACTGAAGTTAAGTGATATCTCATTGTGGTTTTGATTTGCATTTCCCTGATGATTAGGGATGTTGAGAATTTTTTATATGTTTCTTGGCCATTAGGCTATCTTCTTTTGAAAAGTTTCTATTAATGTCCTTTGCCTAATTCTTAATGGGATTGTTTGATTTTTTTTTGCTAATTTTCCTGAGTTCTTTATAGATTTTAGTTAATAGCCCTTCATCAGATGTATAGCATGCAAATATTTTCTCCCATTCTGTAGGTTGTCTATTCACTCTAGTGATAGTTTTCTTGGCTGTGCAGAAGCTTTTTAATTTGATCAGATCCAATTTATTTATTTTTGTTGTGATTGCTTTTTGGGGTCTTCTTCAGAAATTCTTTGCCCAGGCTGATCTCTATAAGAATTTTTCCTAATTTCTTCTAGAATTCTTATGGTTTCATTGCTTATGTTTAAGTCTGTTATTCATCATGAATTGAGTTTTGTGAGAGGTGAGAGGTACAGATCGTGTTTCAGTCTTCTACATGTGGCTATCAAATTTTCCAGCACCATATATTGAATAGGGATTCTTTTCCCCAGTGTATGATTTTCTCTGCTTTGTCAAAAACCAGATGGCAATATGAGGATGGTTTTATATCTGGGTTCTCAGTTCTGTTCCATTTATCTATGTCTCTGTTCTTGAGCCAGTCATACTGTTTTGGTTACTATAGCCTTGTAGTATAGCTCGAAGTCTGGTAAATTGATGTCTCCCAATTTGTTATTTTTGCTTAAGACGCTTTGTCTATACAGGGTCTTCTCTGATTCCATACGAAGCACAAGATTATTTTTTCTAGATCTGCAAAAAACGATGTTGATATTTTAACAGGGATTGCATTGAATCTGTAGATCACTTTTGGTAGTATAGACATTTTAACAATATTGATTCTGCCAATCCATGGACATGGTGTTGTTCTCTGTCTGTTTATGTCCTCTGCTATTTCCTTCCTCAGTGTTTCAAATTTCTCCCTGTAGAGGTCTTTCACCTCCTTAGTTAAATATATTTCTAGGTATTTTATTTTCTTTGTTGCTATTGTGAAAAGTATTGAGTCTTTGATTTGATTCTCAGTTTGACTGTTGTTGGCATATATGAGTGCTATTGATTTCTGTACATTGATTTTGTT
Organism: Avahi laniger; assembly: GCA_963575035.1. Lineage (NCBI taxonomy): Eukaryota > Metazoa > Chordata > Mammalia > Primates > Indriidae > Avahi > Avahi laniger. The sequence goes on from CAUYSK010117895.1 coordinate 9,636, forward strand.
ACCGGAAACTTTGCTGAGTTTATTTATCAATTTCAGTAGACTGTTGGAAGAATGTTTGGGGTTTTCTAGATGTAAGATCATATTGTCAGCAAATGTTTGAGCGATAGTTTGACCTCTTCTGCCCTGATTTGGATACCCTTGATTTTCTTCTCTCATCTGATTGGTCTGGCTACAAATTCCAGCACTATTTTGAATAGAAGTGGTGTAGGAGGGCAACCTTGTCTGTTACTAGTTCTAAACGGGACTGCTTTCAATTTTTCCCCATTCAGTATGATGTTGGCTGTGGGTTTGTTTTATATGGCTTTTATCATTTTGAGGTACATCTTGTCTATACCTATTTTGTTAAGCTTTCCTATCATAAAAGGGTGCTGAATTTTGTCAAATGCTTTTTCTGCATCTATTGAGAGGGTCATATGATCTTTGTTTTTACTTCGGTTTATGTGGAGAATTATATTTATAGATTTGCTTATGTTGAACCATCCCTGCATTTCTGGAATGAAGCCCACTTGGTTACGATGGATAATTTTTTTGATGATCAGCTGAATTCAGTTGGCTAGGATTTTATAGTTAATTTTTGCATCTATAATCATAAAATGATATTGGTCTGTAGTTTTTTTTTTTGTTGAATCCTTTTCTGGCTTTGGTATCAAGATGATGCTGGCTTCATAAAACATGTTGGGGAGGATTCCTTTCTTATCAATATTTTGGAATAATTTCTGCAGGATAGGTACCAGTTCTTTGTAGGTCTGGTAAAATTCACATTAGAAATAATTTGGTCCAGGTCTTTTTTGGGGGGACAGGGGAAGATTTTTTTATTGCTGCTTCAATTTTGGTACTTGATATTGGTCTATTCAGGAATTTTGTTTCTTCTTTATTGAGTCTAGGGAGGCTCTGTGTTTCTAATAATTTGTATATTTTCTCCACATTTTCAGGCTTATGTGCATAGAGATGTTTATAGTATTCATAGATGATATTTTGTATTTCTGTGATATCAGTGTAATGTCCCCTTTTTCATTCCTGATTGAGCTTATTAGAGTCCTTTCTTTTCTGCTTCTGGTTATGCTAGTGAGAGGCCTGTCAATTTTGTTTATCTTTTCAAAGAACCAACTTTTTATTTCATTAATCTTCTGTATAGTTTTTTTATTATCAATTTCATTTAGTTCTGCTCTGATCTTGGTTATTTCTTTTCTTCTGTTGGGTTTGGGATTGATTTACTCATCCTTTTTCAGTTCTTTGAGATGACTCACTAGATAGTTGATTTGTGATCTTTCTGTTCTTTTGCCATAGGCATTAATGGCTATAAATTTTCCTCTCAGGATTTCTTTAACTTTATCCCACCGATTTTGATAACTTGTGTCCCCTTTGTCATTTAATTCAAAGAATCTTAATTTCCTCCTTGATCGGATTATCATTCAGCAGTAGGTTGTTTAGTTTCCATGACTGTGTGTAGCAATAAGTATTTCTATTGGGGTTGATTTCTAATTTTATTCCACTGTGGTCTGAGAAAATGTATGATATAATTTCTATTTTTTTGAAATTTGTTGAGACATATTTTGTGATATAGGCTGCAATCAATCTTAGAGAATGTTTCATGAGCTGATGAGAGGAACATATATTCAGTGGTTTTGGGGTAGAATGTTTTGTAAGTATCTGTTAGGCTCATTTATTTTATAGTTCTTTTTAAGTCCATTGTTTCTTTGTTTATTTTCTGTTTGAAGGATCTGTCCAGTTCCATCAGAGGGGTGTTAAATTTTCCAGCTATTAAGGTACTGCTGTTGATCATCTTGTTTAGATCAAGTAGGATTTGCTTTAGGAATTTGTGTCCACCTGTGTTAGGTGCATAAATATTTAGAATTTTTATGTCTTCTTGTTGAATTGTTTTTTTACCATCATATAATGACCATCTTTATTTTTCTGTACTTTTGTTGATTTGAAGTCTATGTTACTTGGTATGAGAATTGCAACACCAGCTTTATTTTGGCTTTTGTTTGTGTGGAATATTGTTTTGCATCCCTTCACCTTGAGTATGAATGAGTCCTTGTGGATTTGATGTGTTTCCTGGAGATAGCAGATACTTGGGTTGTATTTTTTTTATCCATTCAGCCAGTCTATGTGTCTTGAGTAGGAAGTTCGAGCCATTCACATTTATTGGAAGAATTGATAAATAGGGTGGATTTCTGTTTATCCTGTTGAGTAGAGCTTTGTTGTTTGTTTTATCTCTTTAGCTATTGTGATACCTGGCCTTTGACTTTGGCTTTTGGACATTTTTATGCTGGTGAGTGTCTATTGTGCTGATACATGTATAATGCAGATCTGAGTACTTCCTACAGGGCAGGTCTTATCTTGACAAATTCTCTCAGTGTTTACTTCTCTGTGAAAGTCTTTATTTTCTCCTCATATATAACACTCAATTTTTTAGGATACAAAATTCTAGTCTGGCCATTGTTCTGTTTGAGAAGGCTGAGAATGGGACCCCAATCCCTTCTGGCTTATAAGGTCTCAGTTGAGAAGTCTGCCATTATTTTGATGGATTTTCCTTGTAAGTTACTGGCTGCTTATTTCTTATGGTTTGTGGTTTTTTTGAAAAGATAAACAAAATTGACAAACCTTTAGGTAGATTAAGAAAAAAAGAAAAAATAACCCCCCAAAAAATCAGAAATGAAAAAAGAGACATAACAACTCAGACCTCGGAAATACAAAGAATCATTGGAGACTATTGTGAATAACTATATGCCAACAAATTTGAAGACCTAGAAGAAATGAATAAATTCCTGGACACACAGAACCTATGAAAAGTGAACCATGAAGAAATAGAAAAACCTCAATAAACCAATAATAAGTAATGAGATCAAAGACATAATAAAAAGTTTTCTATCACAGAAAAGCCCAGGACTTGATGGTTTCACTGCTAAATTCTAGCAAACATTTAAGAAGAACTAATACCAATTGTACTTAAGCTCTTCAAAAAATTAAATAAGAGGGAACAATTTAAAACTCATCCTATGAGACCAGTATTACCCTGTTTATCTAAACCAGGCAAGGACACAATGAAAGAAGAAAACTTCAGGCCAATATCATTGATCAACATAGATGGAAAAATCCTCAATAAGGTACTAGCAAACCTAATTCAACAACACATGAAAAAGATCATTCACCATGATCAAGTGGGACTTAACCCAGGGATACAGGAATGTTTCAATATAACATAAAATCAATAAACATGATATACCTTACTAACAGAATCAAGAACAAAAACCATATGATTATTTCAATAGACGCAAAAAAGGCATTTGATACAAGAAACATCTCTTTATGATCCCTTTATGATCAAAATATTCATCCAAATGGGTATAAAGGGAAATACCTCAAAATAATAAAGGCCATATATGACAAGCGCATGCTAATATTCCACTAAATGCGGAAAAATTGAATGCTTTTCTTCTTATGATTGGACCAAGACAAGGTTGCTTACTTTCACCACTGTTATTCAACATAACACTGGAAGTTCTGGCCATAGAAATTATACAAGAGAAAATAACATAGGGTATTCAAATTGGATAGGAAGAAGTCAAATTAGTCTTGTTTGCAGATGACATGATCTTCTAACTAGAAAAATCTAAAGAGTTCACCAAAAAACTGTTAGAACTGATAAATGAACTCAGTAAAGTTACATGATACAAAATCAATGTACAAAAATTATTAACATTTATATACACCAATAGCAATCAATCTGAAAAAGAAATCAAAGAAATAATCCCACTTAAAATAGCTACAAAAATTATAAAACACCTAAGAACCAATCTAACCAAAGAAATGAACGACCTATTAAATAAAAAACTATAAAGCTCTAATGAAAAAAGTATAAGAGGACACACAAAAAAATGGAAAGATAGTCCATATATATAGATTGGAAAACTTAATATTATTAAAATGATAATACTCAAAGAAATTTATTGATTCAATGAGATTCTTATCAAAATATCAATGATGCTTTCCAGAGAAATAGAAAATAAACATCCTAAAATTTTTATGGAACCAAAAAAGACCCCAAATAGCCAAAGCAATCCTAACCAAAAAGATCAAAGCTGAAAGCATCACACTGCCTAATTTCAAGATTTACTACAAAGCTGTAGTAGCCAAAGCAGCATGGTACTGGCATAAAAACAGATGCATAGAACAATAAAACAGAATAGAGAACCCAGATGTAAATTCATGAGTTTACAACCAACTCATCTTTGACAAATTTGCCAAGAACGGACAAAGTGGAAAGGACAGTCTTTTCAAAGAGTGGTGCTGGGAAAACTGGATGACTATATGCAGAAGATCCCTATCTCTCACCATGTAGGAAAATCAAATCAAAATGGAGTAGAGTTAAATATAAGACATGAAACTATGAAACTACTAGAAGAAAACAATGGAGAAATTCTCCAGGGCTTTGGTCTGGGCAATGATTTCTTGAGTAAGACCTCAAAAGCACAAGCAATCAAAGCAAAAATAGACAATTGTGAATACATTAAGATAATAAGCTTCTGCACAGCAAAAGAAACAACCAACAAAGTGAAGAGGCAATCCACAGAATGGGAGAAAATATTTGCAAACTACCCATCTGATAAGGGATTAATAACCAGAAAATATAAAGACCTCAAACAATTTAATAGCAATATACCAAATAATGTGATTTAAAAATGGGCAAAAGATCTGAAAACACATTTCTTGAAAGAAGACATACAGATGGCCAACAGGTATATGGATACATGTTTAAAATCACTAATCATCAGAGAAATACAAGCCAAAAGCACAATGAAATATCATCTTACCCCAGTTAAAACACCTTGTATTACAAAGACAGGTGATAACAGATGCTGGTGAAGATGTGGAGAATGGGGAACCTTTGCACTCTGTCAGGGGGGGAGTAAATTAGTACAGCCACTATGAAGAACAGTATGGAGGTTTCTAAAAAAGTTAAAAATAGGACTATCATTCATTAGCAACCCCATTTCTGGGTATACATCCAAAAGAAATGAAATAAGTATATCAAAGTTAAATCTGCACTCCCATGTTTATTGCAGCACTATTCACAATAGCCAAAATATAGAATCAACTTTAGTGATGAATGGATAAAGAAAATGTAGTAGATATACAAAATGGAATATTATTCAGACATAAAAAAGAATGAAATTCTGTCATTTGCAGCAACATGGACGAAACTGAGGCTTTTATGTGAAATAAGCCAGGCACAGAAAGACAAATATCACATGTTCACACTCACATGCGGGATCTGAAAAAGCAGGTCTCATGAAGACAGAGAGTAGACTCGTGGTTACCAGAGGCCAGGAAAGGGAGAGGAAGAGGAATTAAGGAGAAAATAAAAGAATATAAATGTATTTATTACTACTGACTTGTATGCTTACAAATGGTAAAGATAGTAAATTATGTATGCATATTTTATCTCAATAAAACTGTTTTCAAAAAGAAAAAACCCTACTTTTCTAGTTTGATAATTTTTTTAATGAGGCTTATCCCTCATCATCTTTTTATTTGAGAAAACTCAAATCTACAGAAAATTAGAACAGAGTGTATAACAAATAAATATCTACATACCCTTCACAAATATTTACTGGTTGTTAATATTTTGTCATGTTTTACTGTATTCTTTGTGTACGTGTATATCTGTCTATTCATATATAAATTTTATTTTTGTGGAAACCTTTTAAAGTATTTCAGTCATCATAATGCTTTGCTCTTAAATACTTCAGTATGTATCACCGAAGAGCAACTTGAAAGGAGGATACATCTCTTGAAGGATTGGTAGCGTCAGAAGAAAAGAAAGTAAGAACTGTAAACTCAAGGTCCTATAGAAATGAAAGAGGATCAGCATGGAATGAATATAAAACAAAATCGAAGGAAATTTTCTAGAATAGTGGAACCTATATATTGAAACTGACAAAATATCATACACAGGAGAAAACTAACATAGAATTGGCAACTCCAAGACATATCCTAGTGAAGCAATTAAACTTTAAAGATATATAAAAAAGCTTCAGACTCCTAGCCAAAAAGACAATCCATTTCAAAGTGAAGAAAATCTTGCCATTATCAGATTTCTCAACAGCAACATAGAGAGCCAAACAACGATGACACATTTTTTTTTTAAATCAAGGAAAGAGTTTGAGTCAAGAATGTTATATTTAGTCAAGGTATCTTTCATGTATCAAGACTATGAAGAAAAAGCAAACAATTTTAAACATGCACAACTTGGGGTTGGTATGTTATTTATTTACTTCTTTATTTTACTTTTTTTGCATGGAGAAAATTTTAAGGGCTTTAGATAAGAGGGGAAAACACTTATATTGAGTATTTCTTACAAGCTAGGTGCACATAACAATTTTGATTTAGACATAATTACCTTTATTTCACAATAAAGTGCTGTTCAGAGAAATTGATCAATGTTTCTTAGTACATATTAATATCAAAACCAGCATTCAACCCCTATTTTCTTCACTCTAAAACTTTCGATCTTTCTTCTACATCATGCTCACTGTGGATCGCTGTATTCATTGCCTGCTCTATAAGTGAAATTATAGTTTTATGTCATTGTTGTTTTTAATTAACTGAGAGAAATGATCCTACTTACTCCTCTATTTAATATTTTTTCTCTAACTAGTAGAGCTATTCATCATCCAGCTCAGCTGATGAGTAGTTCCACTATTTTTGCAATAGCTTGAGCTCAGAACACTAGAGAGAGCATACTGAGATTTAATTAAAGGTTTGAAATCAATTTGAAAATAGGATGGTTTTACATGGTCAAATTTCCTTTCTCGGAATTGATCATATCTGATAATAAAGATGAGAACTGAAAAACTTAGCTTTCAAACATTTATTGCATCTGTTTTTGAATACATGTAAAATAAGCAACTCCTTTAATACAAGTATCAACCCCAAGAGGAAATTAGCAGAACATATTAGATTACAAATTTTAATAAACTGATATTAGCATTATCACTTTTGAACAGAGGACACAGAGATCATGTGGTTCTATTTCTGAGCCTCTGCAGTGTCTTATCAGCTTCTGGGACAAACCACTCTCTGGTATCTCTTCCTCATGCTAATTAGTTTATAGCCTGCTAGCTATGTGTCTACATGGAAGACAATAGAGCATTCAAAAATGTTCCTCTTTCTCATAAAAATCAAATATAAGCAATTCTCATTCAGTGTAGTTGCTAATGCAGGAAAATATAATGGTGTCTGGTTTCCAGAAGACAAGGGAAATATATTACCTAATTAAAGCCCACGCATTGTTTGAAAGTCTGTATAAATCTTTTTGTCTATCTTCATAGTTTTCAAAGCACAGCCTTACCTTACTAATCAAATAAATGGGGGAAAGCAATTTCTGAGATGTAGAATTGTAATGCATCAAAATATTCCAGCCAGTTTCAGTCTCTGTACCAGTGACACCATAGCAGGACCCAGCATAGTCAATATATAGTTTTAGCTGAACTGTCATTTTCATTACTAAACCAAATTTTTTATCAGTTTATAACAAGGCATTTTAATTCAACAGAAGCTGAAACTCAACAGAAATTGTCAGGCCAAGTATATTTTGGAAAAGAAGAAAACCCAACAGATCTACTTTGGGTCACAGAAGATATTAAAATACTACAGTTGGTAGGTGTTTTTATCAGATCCCTAGTGCTAAAACAAAGAATGGGATTTTAAGTGATTTGGGCAATACATTTAATCCTTTAATCTGAATTATACTATTTATTGCATCACTTTCTCTTTTGATTTTGGCAAAGCATCAAACTCACCTTGAGACAGGAGAATTTGAAGAGATTATGATGCCAACTTCATAGTTTTGATTTAAGAATTAGAGGAGGTAACATAGGACAGGTGCCCAGAATAGGGTCTGGTGGTTCATAGCACTTTATGTCTTTTAGCTTTTTAATGTTTGCTTATAAAAAAATGGAATGCCATTGCTTAGAGTTTTGTTTTGTTTTGTTTTAGGTGAAAGGCAGTACAGTGAACTCGTATGTCGAATCCAAATTTAATGTATAATGTCTGGTGAACATACTGTCACATTTTCAACTGGAAAAAATACAGAAGTAATTTAAGGAGAAGAAACAAATTCTAATGGACTAGACACTAACTTTTAGTCATTATTTTAATACAATTATTAATTTTATATACTAAAACATAGTAACGTTACTAAAATTTACTCAGTATGGTTTTCTTCCTGTGAAATAACTGGCAAAAGTTAGTGAATAGTTAACAAAAGAAATCACATGTAAAGACAAATGCCATAAAAAGGAACCATAATCTCCTAGGATGTAAATTTCTGTAGTACTTCAAGGAATTTGGATTGACTCTTTCACCTCATTATGGTACAGCTCTACTCGGCATAGTAGCAAATTAATAGACGGTATCCTGCCCAGTCACGGCGTATGTACCTTGGAGAGGTGCCAGTATATAAGCAATAAATAGCACAGGCCCTGGAAGAGCTTAATTCAGTGTTCCTAGACAAATTAATTCACAGGATGGTTAAGACCGTTTGTTGTTTTCTTACTGGATATAGAAAGGATGATATATTGTTTTTCTGGGGTCTCAGACCAGAAGAAAAGTGAAGACAATAGGACCCTTCTAGAATCAGCCGCTAGTACCTAAATTTTGCCTCATAGTAGCAGAAGGTGAATTTATTGATTTCTTCAGTGGAAAATAAGGAAATTTAATAATCTGCAATGAGTCACCCCATTACCAATGCAAAATTAATCAGGGTTGACTCTATTTTCAGATCCCAAATAGAGCCTAGCATGAGCAAACTATTTTAAGGCAGGGACCAAATCTGCAGGTGGCAGATACAGGCCAGGAGGGTGGTTCCTAGGGGTGGAGAAGCCAGGGCAGGAACTGCAGGAAAACACAGGTAACAACTGCAAAGAGCAGGAACTTGAGGTTTTGAGGCATACGCACCTGCGGAGCCGCAACTTTGTTATAAGAACACCTGCCAGTCATGTATATCAATCATCTGGTAACATTCCACATCTCCCATAAACCGTCCTCTGGACCGGACCAATAAAAGGAAACCACCTGGCAGTCTTCAGCATCTTTCTCCACTCGTGAAGACTGACCCATTCCTCTCTGGATCATACTCTCACTACGTGTAGCTCCCTTCTTTTCTGCAATAAAAGCTATTTGTGTAGAATTGCTTCCTGCCTGTGGTCACGCCATCACAGTGGCCCTGCAGGACAACAGTCCGCCGAGAGGCCAGACCTGACGTTATCATTTTCTGTGATTGTGCCTGTCACTTCACAAAGTAAAGTGGAAAACTGAAGTGTCATGGTATATAAGTTCAATGCCTTTCTTTGCCTCAGTTTACTTATTTTAAACCAAAATATTAAAGTGTAAAAACATCATTGATATTAGTGATTCTTCCCTTCTAGTTAGATGTAATTTTGTATTGGGTGGGGAGATGAATGAGAATGTAATAGGAACTGTCTTAATTCTTTGTAGTTAAGAAGATATTAAAATGTGCCCCTAAAAAGTAAGAATAAATAGATCGATGAGTGGGATGCTTTGCCTACATATTATACTACCAAGCAAGTGACAATGATTGATGATTTAACTTCAGGTCAAGTAGTAATGTTTGTAGCCTGTAGCTATAGCCATAGATGAATGATGTAAATCTTGTAGAGGTCAGAAAAGTAAACTATAAAAACCTTCAAAACTTTTGTGGATCAGATCAACTCTTTCCCAATCATGAAGGAAGGATGAGATAAAAGTGAGACTATATCAAAATAAGTAGAGTATGGTTGGGTGAGGAAACAAAAAAGGGAGTTTCATAGATGCATTTAACATTTAAAAATGCATTTAATATCCTCCTAAAACCACTGCACTGTGTCTTCATATTTTAAAGAAAATGGCAGAGACTATCTTTGTTACATTGTCAGCTTTCTGTAAAGACTGCTTTTATGCAACATTATATGAAACTTTTTAAAAGAGAATTTCATATTTCAATGAAACCTACAAATACAGTTCATGAAATTATAGTGATGGTGGAATTTTATCATTTCCTTTTTAGAAATTTAAATGAGCTATAAGGAGTTTTCAAAAGAGCATCGAGGAGACATTTAAACATTAAATAACTCGTTTTGAATCTGGTCTCCTCTTTAGCACATAGACCAACCCTGACAGTTCAGAAGGTGTATTTTTAAAAATTTTCCTGGCCTTCTGTTTGCTTATTTTTCTTTGTTTGTGAATATTTTAGTGAGGATTTATTTTAAAAGCAATCCTGGTCCTTGTTGTTGCTTTGCAATATTTGAAAAAATGACTAGAGGAGCTTTAATGCTGTCTTGTTCATCAGTGTGAATCAGATAAAAGATTAAAAACAATACCTGGAGCGCAGTTCTCAACTTGGGTTGCTATCTGTTGAATTTTAATTCCATGCTAAGATTCTTGTTCAGACAGAAGGTAAATAAATAAATGCATTCATAAATTCCACTGCTTTCATCAAGCTATGCCACTGGGGATGCATTATTTTTAAGCCAAAATATCCTCCGTGTTTTACATGATTGTGTTAGAGACTCCAGCCCCCATGATTCCTCTTCCAAGACGAGCACCACCTGTTTACCACACAAAGACTTTGAACGTTAATAGGGGAAGCAAACAGGAAAGTTGGTGAGTGGTCTCACTAGACAATTGCCTGCTAAGGATATGACATGGCATGACTTGCCTTCTCAGACCTTTCAGACATTTTACTCAGTAACACTGGTTTCCACCTCCAATTCTGTTTTGTCTTCTACTTTGGGAGATAAAACAGTGGATGTTAGGATCAAGGTGTAGGTCATGGAATGTGGGCATTTATGCAGCCTTTGGTCTGCAAGTGCCAAGGCATTTGCTTCTAAAGTGTGGAGGAATTTGTGAAGTGATTGCACTTATTCCTCACCTGGCTGGGGAGCAAAGGAGTGAGGCACTACCACCTGTCAAGGAAATTACAGGTGCAAGCAATTATTGGGTTGGGGGCATTAAGTAGAAACAATTATGCACATTTTTGTTCTAATTTAATAATACCCTAAGGTTTCTGGATCCTTGCCAGATCTATTGCCTGAGTGGTAAAACCTGAGGCACCTGGATTTTAAGAGTTAGGACACTCTTGTTTTAAGCTTGCTGACTGACTCAATGCAAAAGGAATGCAAAGCCAAGAATATGGCTTTCTTAGAAGTCTGTTTCTTAAATTTTACTATAAGAGCTTAATTTTTAAAATAGCACTATGGCATGTTTATAGCCTTTGTGTTGTCAAAATTTTGTTTATATAGTCAAGATTTAGTTATTCAAACAGCTTCCAAATGTTTATGGTTTCTTCTCAGATGTCACAGATACAGCTATGAATAAAAGAAGCATGACCCTCTTCTCTCATGGAATTTATAATCTAGAGAGGACTGAATCTATACACAAATGATGCATGTGTGATAAGAGCCATGAAGGTGTCATGGAATTAGGCAAGTGGAGATATAATTTTGTTTGGGAGAGAAGTATAAGGAAATGTTTCCTAAAGAAGTGGCTTTTAAAAAAAAGGAAGATTAAAGCTGATCAAGGTGGTATGCACCTGTAGTCCCTATATGCGGGGAAGCTGAGGTGGGAGGATCACTTGAGCCCAGGAGTTTGAGGCCAGGCTGGGCAACATAGCAAGACCCTGTCTCTTAAAAAAAATGAAGATTAAAATATGAGTTATCCAGATAAACAGTGATAAAGAGTATCTCAATCATAGGCAATACCATGTGCAAAGACCTCCAGATAAAGAGGAACTTATCACATAGGAGGAAATAAAGGAAATCCCTTGGGAATAAGGCAAAATAAGGAATGGGGAGGCTGGCTGAATAGGAAGCTGGAGATGAGGTCAGAGGTCAATTTTCTTAGGAATCTGTAGAGCATGCTAAGAAGCTGGGTTTGACTCTAAGATAATACTTAACTGCTAAGAGATTTAAGCATGTAAGTTTTAAGACCAACTTTATGCATTATCAGATCTGAGCACATACTGGGTAGCAGCCCTTATGCTAGTGGTTTGAGTACAAGGTAAATGTGAGATGGTCCCTTACCTTCAAGGAGCTCACTACCTTAAAAGGGAAACAGTTAAGAAAAACTCCTGTTACAATAAAAGGACTAAAGCATTTAGGTTTGAATAGAGGCATAAACCAAGTGTTATAGGGGATCAGAGAAGCGGCTCAGAAAAAGGTCTTTAACTCAGCTTTTGTGTGGGTGTCAAGGGTGTTCCTAAGGAGAGGTAGTATTTAACTCAAATCTGGAAGAACTTGCAGGAGTTAGCTAAATACTCCAAGGGTCAGGAGAACCTTCCAGATAAAGGGAAAACATGTCTAAAGAGCTGTCTGATGCACTGGGAGAACTGCCTATAGGTTAGAGCAGCTGGAGAAAAGGGTATGGGTAGGAGTTAGGCAGGAAATATGGCTGGAAAGGTTTATATAGCATACCTCTGTCTTGTTAAGGAATGGGGGAGGTTAAGGCATTTGAATGTTGTATCACCTTCCACTTTTTAGTGAATATTCACCAAAGAAAATTCTAAAGTTTGCCTTTGCACCGACAAAGAACTATTAAGTGGGCCAGTTCTCAGCAATACAAGTTACTGTCTTAACCATGTCTGTCACTTTTCAAAAGTCTACAAGAATTTATACCTATTCAACAAAATGTTAATTTATGCTTCAGGAAAAAGAATAGAGGAATATATATCTTAAGGTGCTCTCTTTTTCATGTTGGATCTGAGTTCTGCAACAACTTAAAAAATGGAATAAATTTTCAAAGAAGACATCAAATACTCAACCGAGAGGAAGAAAAAGGTTCCTATTTATCATGTTCCTGCAATAGCAGCTGAGTGATATATTGTGATTACGACTTTTTTTTTTAATTGGCAGGCTTCTGGGATGCTATGGGAATTGGTGACAAGATGATGGATCAGTTTCTCCATATTGGCTGGTTGATCCGACAAACCTAAAGTAGATATTGACATTTGTCATTCAGCACTGGAGCCCTACAGACTCCTCTGCTGATTAGTCAAACACTTCACCTCCCTTTAATTAATGTTTTAAGAGCAGAGCTTCACAGAGATGCTCAAGGGAGCAAAGTTTTACAATAAAATGGAAAAGAGAGGTTATATAGTACCAGTTGAAAAAGAAGTGAGCATGGGGGAAAAGGAAGAAATCAATGACAATGTTTGAACAGCTTAACCCTGATGGCCCTTGTATGTTAATAGATCATTTATGCAATACTTTGCCAGTGAGGAGAAATTAGTATGATTAGCATTTTCTGTTTATTGAGTGCTCATCACAAATTGGGAAAATGTTTACATGTATTTTTTTTATTACCTTGAAAAATCATTGACAAGAAAGGGCAGGACAAGAATTCATCCTCTCATATAAACTCAAAGAATTTTATCCTAAGGAAAAAAAAGTATAAATGAACAGAAATATATTTCTCACTGTGTTGCAAAGAAAAGGGAAACTATTTTATTTCCAGAGAAAAGCCTTTTAAAATAGGTGGTTAGAAAGCAGCTTTGAAGTTTGACATGAGTCTAATCTCATTCTTTAGTTAATAGCCAAGGATTTTCAAAGAGTCCTTATGATGTTGGCAGAAATTGTTCCCCTCTTATGTGCCTCCCCCAACCCTAATCATTTCGAAGTTTTCTTCACCGTAGAACTTCAATTATGCCATGTTTTGAAAGAGAGCTGCAAGCTAATCCTGTAATAAAGACAGTGAAACAGAGATGTTTAGGGAGCATCCAGGAAATATTTAGGTTTCTACTTTAAGAACCTTGAAATTTACAGATGTAGGTTAGGTATTATTTAAGGGAAATGAATGTTGGGGTCTAAGTCTTGCGAACAACAAATCCACAAAGATCCCTACTGTATTTAGCAACCATAGGAGAAGGGACCAAATGCAGGATCCCTGACCTGGGATGGATTGTCCTAGCTAATTGTCCTATCTTGGTTCTTGGCAAATTGAAGAAAATGTAAACTTTGGAGAAAGACACATTTTGATTTGAGTTTGAGGTGCCTTAATTTCCAATAAGCAACCTTCGGAATGGTTTAGAAAATTGAAGCACCCTAGGATAGTGTAAGGTTTTTTAAAAAAACTCTCTCTCCTCTCTGTCTTCTCCCCGACCCCACTCCAGCCCACCTACCTAAACACAGAGCAAAAGCCCTTCCCTTCCCTCTCCTGTCTCCCAGCCATCCTACTCTTCTATTGATTGTCTAATGAAACTGGAAGAGCAGAGGATTCCTACTTTCGACTGTTGCTAATTAAGCCTCTAACTTTTAAGAAATATAACTATATTATTTATTCTTATTAAATCAATAACTGGACTCAATAAAAGACTATGGATTTGGAAGTCACATTGTTGAACTATCAATGCTTAGGTTTCACATGACGGCATAATGGCAGCGCTACCTATTAGGAAAGTATTTAGGATGAATTTCTTGTGGTGTAAAATCACATTTTCTTCTTAGGAAAGAACCATATGTCTTCTCTACTTCTAGAATATGCTCTTCTGAAATGTGGTCCTGATCATCAGAATGAATTCAAATATTTGCCATCTATGGTTCTCTGAGGTTAAAGAGGAAAGTGCCCAAAGAAAAATTATGCTGCAAAATCAATTTGGAAAAAAAAGTCAATATAAACAAAAGTTTACACACAGATCTCACTATTTCAAACACCCTGAAAAGAGCTCTAAAACCAATTGTATTTAATATATGTAAATTTAATTTTCACTTCATCAAGGAAATATACATGTATGCATATATTTTAAAAAACCAAATACATCTACAAAGCTTCTAGCAACAATTATCAAAAATAATACCACTTTCAAGAGCATCTACTTTCAACGTTTTTATTATTTTCCCCTGTTATTTATACCCATAATACTGAATAATATTATACTAGTTCTATTTCTTGATTTTCAATTTTAGCCATTACTTATTGATTTTCTACTATAAGGGATAAGAATTTAGAGCTTTTTACTACACCTATATATATTCACACACTTTCCCTTTTCCTGTCCTACCAAAACAAATGTATCACACATTTTAGCTAAATCAATATTCAGTGTTTGCCTTATTATAACTATGGAAATTTTATATGCAGAGAAGCTATATTGTATGTTATGATTATATATATATATATATATATATATATATATATATATAAAGATATATATTTTACAACCTTTTGTTTTCCCTGAAGTTAACTATTGTACACACACACACACACACACACACATACTCTCTTAGTTTTCTATGTACTGGCCACTGACCTGGCAATTCTACCTCTTACCTATATTTCAAGACCCATTTTAAATAGATTGAATAGCTTTTTCTTGATATGAGACCTTGGAGGTGTGAATTTTAAAACAACAGCAACAACAAAAGAATCATGCGAGCTTGAAGACAATCTGGAAATATATTCATATAACTAATATTATACTTCAGAGTGATGACATCAAATTCAGTCTTGAGATAATGTGAGAGATGTCTTAGTCTACTTTCTGTTGCTGTAACAGAATGCCGAATACTAGATAATTTAAAAATAAAATAGGTTTATTTGGCTCATAGCTCTGGAGGCTGCTAAATCCAAGATTGGGTGCTTGCATCTGGTTGGCTTCTGGTGAGGACCTCGTGATAGATCATAACATGGTGGAGAAGCAGAAGGGGAGGCAGGATGCATGAAAGAGATGAAACCGGAGGGGCGACCTCACCTCATAACAACCCACTCCCACAGTAACTATTACACTTTAATCCAGCAAGAGCAAGAACTCACTCACTCTCACAGGACTGCATTAATCCCTTTATGAAGGTGGGTCCCTCATGAGCCAAATGCCTCTTAATAATCCTGCCACCTCTCAACACCATTACATTGGGGACCAAGCCTCAACATGAGTTTTGGTGGGGATGAATCATGTTCAGACCATAGCAAGAGCTTTCCCCAGTCTTGACCAATTTCTTCCTTCTTCGTCAATATGGAAAATTGATGAGGTTCTTTTCTTTGGTAATAACGTATAAATCTGTGGGAAATAATCTTCAACGCTGTCCTCCAGTGATGCACCTCCTCAACTGGATGAGCACCCTTAAGTTCCCACTACGTAGAAATTCTAAAACTACCACTGATACTTCATTGTTTGAATGTAGCCTACTTCTTTTTGCTATTTCTCATGCTATTTAGACTTAGGTATGAAACAATAATCTTCTGTGGCAGGAAAACAGGAGAGGGATCCATGATGTGATGTCGCTCAAGGGAAGCCAAGGACTACAACAGTTGATGCAGAAGTCAATGGTCACAGCAAGAAAATTCCAATTTTTATCCACCGGATATCTGTATCTTTTATCGATGTCCTTACTATTTACATGTAACCCATCACTTGGAAGCATTAATCTTTTGCTAGGTAAAACAGACCTACTGAAGTTTGAGAAGCACTGGTCTGTGTGGGTAACTGATGGTAAACTTGGTAGAAAGCTAAAGCTTTAACCACTTCTCTTTAACCAAAGTCAGAGAAAGAGGTTGGGACTTGGCATTAAGAGTAAAAAAACAAATCAGGGAAAGATAGCAAAGCAGAACAGAAAACCTCAAGGCAAGAGGAAAATAGATGTGTATTAAACTAGCATAGTTTGGGGATGGTAAGCAGCTCATTGTGACTTAAGTGTAGAATTCAGATTT
>CAUYSK010117896.1:0-101047 GCA_963575035.1 Avahi laniger
TGTCCCACTCCAGCCATCACATTCATACTCGAGGCAGGAAGGAGAGGAAGGGGCAGTGCCAATGAGCTCTGCTCTCAGACCTGTCTCTTTTCAAAGGAAAAGGCAACTTTCCCAAATGCCTCCAGAGCACTCTACACCTCACTGGCCAGGGCTGGGCTGTGCAGCTGGCCCCAGCTTCCAGTGAGGCCAAGAAAGCAAACACCTCACTTCCTCTGCAAGTAGAGTGGGAGGTGGATAGGGAGCAGGTACCAGAATGGCTGCTGGGCCAACCGGCCAACAGCGTCGGCCATTCTGTCGCTGTAGCATCTTTCAGCTCTCTAGTGCCTCGTCGCCCCAAATAGACTCTTCACCATGCCCCTCCCCATTCTTAGCATTATTACAGAGTTTGGGGGCATGTCGTTGGTGTTGGATAAATACCTATAAAGTTGAATTCATTAAATATAAAATATATATGCTAGAAATATAAGGAGTGGGGTTTTTGATACTTTGATAAAAATTTTTTTTTTTTTTTTTTTTTTGAGACAGAGTCCCACTGTGTTGCCCGGACTAGAGTGCCGTGGCATCAGCCTAGCTCACAGCAACCTCACACTCCTGGGCTCAAGGGATCCTCCTGCCTCAACCTCCCGAGTAGCTGGGACTACAGGCATGCGCCACCATGCCCAGCTAATTTTTTCTATATATTTTTAGTTGTCCAATTAATTTATTTCTAATTTTAGTAGAGACGGGGTCTTGCTCTTGCTCAGGCTGGTCTTGAACTCCTGAGCTCAAACAATCGCCTGCCTCGGCCTGCCAGAGAGCTAGGATTACAGGCGTGAGCCACCGCGCCCGGCCTTTGATAAAATCTTGATTGAGATGCACAAAGAGAAAGAAAACCTTGGAAATTATGTCCAAATTTGATTTTATGTCATTACTGTGGAAAAAAAAAATACAATACATGGAGCAGAAAGGGGGCTGCTGAGCCTGACGCTTTTTGTTTTGTCCCCCTTTTCTGTCCCTTTCCGTGATGGCTGACCCCCCAGGGGCCGAGCAGGAAAAGGCACAGGAAGCCAACCTTTCATTTGCTTTTTGCTGGCAAAACCGATTACAGGTCTGCTAGGGTGGAAATTTGAAACTGTCAGATAAAGTAGACTCTGTTACTGCCTCTGTCTTACAACAGGCACAGTGAGGGCTGACCGCGACATTGGCTTGGCATTCCGCAGCTTTCCTGAGCCTCTCTGCCTATCCGTGCTCTCTGCTCTTGAAGTATCCACGGCACTTCCTTGCCTTCTCCCTCTCATCTGCACTCATCCCTACCCACTCATGCTTCCCAAATGGCCTTTGGAGAAATGCATTTCGGACTCATGTGTTCAGAGACCGGAAAGAGCTGCTGGGCTGGGAGACAGCCTGAATTTTAGCCACTGTCATCGCCCAAGCTAGAAGTATTTGCACATTACAGCAACACTCTCAGGCAGACAAATCTAACAGCGCCCACAGTGGCAGCTTACAGAATGGCCTCGAAGATGGCCCCTGACGATTCTGACTCCTGCTATTCACGCTCCCATGTAGTTTCTTCCACTCACACTGTGTGGGGCTGACTTGTGGCCAAGGGAAGGCCTGCCCTAAGTCATGAGAACACTAATCCAGCCCTACGGAGAGGTCCACGTGGTGAAGAACTGAGGCCTCCTGCCAGAAGACAGCATCTACTTGCCAGCCACGTGAGTGTGCGGACCTCCAGCCCCAGTCAAGCCTTCAGATGACAGCAGCCCTGGCAGCCACCCTGACTGCAATCTCGTGAGAGTCCTTGAACCCGAACCACTCAGCTAAACTGCCCCCAAATCCCTACCTTCTGAAACTGTGTGAGAAAATAAATATTTGTTATTTTAAGCCACTGATATGCTCGTGATCTCACAGATGATCCTCATCACTGCCCTATATGAAGTGGAAAGAGCAGGTGTAACAATCTGCACTCCGGAGACAAGCTCGCACAGGCTCGAAGGGTCTGGATCACATTGCCAATGCATGTCGAGGCCTAGCCTGGTCATCTGATTCCTAGTTTGGGATATTGTCTACTGTGACCCTCTGCTATACCAGTGGGCTATACAGAAAGTGACAGAGTCTCACTTCATTCCCTGTCTCAGGCTAATGGAATCACTGGCTTTACTGCTAGACTAAGTTGTACTCAAGTCGACACCAGCTTAGATCTCCAGCTTCTAAAGACATTCACCTTCCCACCCAGCTTGGAGCCATGCTCTTTGATGGGGGTGAGGGAAATACACATGATTGCTCTAAATAAAAATTCTTTTCCTCCTCCCTCTTTAAACCGAAGTCTTCCTCTGACCATCTGTTTCTCTCCAAAGAGGGTTTTGAAGTAACAAGGGGGAAGATTATGACTCTAGATGTCTGGTCTTAGCCCACAGTTACATTTTTGGTAAGTCACCCTTACATGGTTCAAGAGCTTCCCAGGTATTTGGAGTAAAAGTTTTGGATTAAATAAAAACCTCCCATGATTTCCACGACTTCTCCTGCCATCCTCTCCCCATCATAGCTTTTTTCCTAATACCACCTCCACTTCCAGAGGATCTCTGGCTTCAGAAGATAAGAAATACCACTTGGCCACTAATTATGTCCACACTTTATAAGTCCCTAGTTAGAGGGCAGCTCTCCAGGCTTTGGATGTAGAGCATGTTTACCCAGCACAGAGCACATCAAGGAAAGAAGCAGCACAGACACAAGAGCTTTGAGCAGCCCCTCTCTGCAGGACAATAAGACATGAATTTAGTTGGCATATGGGTGATAGCAAACCATTAAACCATTCGACCACCTTCCCACAGTTGAGATCCGACATCATGGTGGGGAATATCCAGCCCAAGCCTTCTGGACCACACCAGGTCAAGTGCCCCATTGGTCCGATAGGCGGGCTTGGTTCTGTATTTACACATATAGAATGGGAACAGATGTCTACGGTCAAATGGGGCTTCAGCTTTTCTAAAGCACGTTGCCTTTGGATAATTATAGGCTGTCACACTCAGAAAAGTTCTTAGAAGTAATACAGCTCAACTATTGCATTCTACAAATGAAGAAACCAGGACTAAAGGCTAAAAAGCAGCACCCAGGGTTGATGACAGAGCCAGGACTGTAGCTTTGTTTCTTGTGCTTCTTCCCCAGACATCATACAGCCTCACTTATAACCTACTCACCTTGCTGACAGATAACTCAGAACACTTTCTCTTCTGCCAACCCTCTACCTGAAGATTGGTTTAGAGATTGATCCTATCAGGGGTGTGGGAATGACCTGCCTTCGGAGCTCCTTAATGATAATCAGTTATAGTATTCTGGAACACAACACAGTTACTATAAACTCTCACTTAACCTCTCTGTGACTTAGTTTCTTCATCTATAAAATGGGCATAATATGTGTTTCATAAGGTATTGAGAGGATTAAATGAAAAAAAGAATCTATGTAAAGAGACTGACATGCAGAAAACTTGCAGTAAGTGTTAGCCTTCGATCAGAACAATCACAGAGAAAGCTTCCTGGAGAGTAGTAACATTCACCATAAAGGAAGGTGTTCTTTCAGGAGGGCACTGATCTTTCAGGTGGAGTAGTTTTCAAACTTTGACCAAGCACCAGAATCACCTGAATTGCTTGTTATAACAGATTGCTGGGTCCCAGCCCAGAATTTCAGATTTGGTAGGTCTCAGTGGAGTCTAAGAATTTGTCTGTCTTACAAGTTCCTGGGGAACCACACTTTGAGAAACACTAGTGTAGAACATTAGAGAGCAGGAGAGAATTTTGAGAAAGCATCAGTTCTTCCGGGGCAAACCACTCCATACTGCCTTTTATCGGCTTCCATCCCTCGAAAGTGAAACCCTTATCAAAAGTCATGCTGGCCACATGGCATTGAGAGATGGCTGCATCAGGCCAAAGGGAGAAGAATAGAGGTCATTTTTTAGGGGAGGAAAGAAGGAAACAGCCAGCAAGTGGGAAAAGGAAGGTGGACAAAAATGAACGAGATGGGAAAAAGAAAAGGAGAACCAGGCCTACATGTTACATTTAACTCTCCTGGGCAGCTGTAGAGAAGGAAAAAAAAAAAAACAAAAACCAATCCTTTAATCTCCCAAATTCCCAGAGAAAGCAGGCATAGGTCAGCTCTTTCAGGAAGAAGGAAGAGATGGAGGAAATACGCAGACTGCGTGGTCAGTGAAATCTCTGGGCTACCCACCTATTTCCAGCACTCCCTTCACAGCAGGCACAGGGCTGAGGCAGGCCCTGGGATTTCCCCACTCACTTTCTTTCAGCCTGGGCTTAACCACACCCTCTTCCACTGGGCGGCTGGACCTCGCCCTGTGCAGCTGTGGGCTCTTGTGGGAAGAAAGGGTGAGGAAGCTTCCCAGTCTTCCCTGTCCCCTGCTGTAAGCCACACTCCAGGCTCACCCACCCCCACTTACCCCAGTAGCACTTTCTCCCAAAGAATAGCTGGAGCAACAAAGACTAAATAGATGGCTTTTTGTCGAAAAGCCCCAGGGACATTTGTGGGTAGTGACCAGGTCTTAGCATCAACTTGCTAAGTAACTTTGGCAAGTGAATTAGCCTCAGATGCCACATCCGTAAAATGAAGTGAATAAAACCCTCCCCTGCTGGTATCCCAGGGAGGGAGTATGGATCAGTGAACTGCTAAGAGAAATAGCCTCAGGATAACAGGTGTTACTTAGATGCCAGCCATCAGTGATTCATCTAGGACTCTCCAAGAGAGGAGGGAGAGGGGAAAGAAGGAAGAGAAAAAGAAATTTTTAAAAGGCTAAGATAACGCCACATGTAAGTGGACTTCATTCCCACTCTCTCCAACATAAGAAATGAGGCACTGGCTTTCTGTTCCCAGGAAAGCCTCCCAAAGAGTGGGACATCCCGAAGGACTTTAGAGAGGTGGCTGAGTTGACTGATTCTGCTCAAGATGCATTCTGCGTCCTTGTTCTCAAGATGATCTCCAAGCCTGGCTAAGAGCAACTATTATTAAGGTGGTCCTGAAGAGTTTGGGGCTCGCTTGGAAGACCAATGGGCTCAGTGGGAAGGATACACTAGCAGTATGAAGTGGTTTGCCCTGACAGGACTGATGCTACTTCAAAATTCTCTCCTGTTCTCTAATATTCTATACTAGTGCTTCTCAAAGTGTGGTTTCCTGGGAACTTGTAAGAGCGTCAAATTCTTGGACTCGAAAACCTATCAAATCAGAAACTCTGGGTTGGGACCCAGCAATCTATATTATAACAAACCATCCAGGTGATTCTGGTGCTTGGCCAAAGTTTGAGAACCACTGCTCCACCTGAAAGAGCAATGTCCTCAAAGGATCAATGCTCCTCAACTTTAATGTGGATACAAAGCACCTGAGACCTTGTTAATCTTCAGGATTTGATTCAGCAAGTCTAGGGGGGGCCTGAGACCTGACGGATCCATCAAGCTCCCAGGTGTTGCCTGTGCTCTGGTCTCTGACCTCACGTTGAGTGGTGAGGCTCCATGCCAGTGATTCACAGAATTGACAAGAGCCCCATCTGGGGAGATTTTTTAGAATCAATTCAAGATTGCATCCCAGCATTGGTATCTTTCTAAGAAACATTCCCTAATGGTTCTAAGTATGGTGAAAACTGCCGCCTACACTTTCAGTTTTATTGTATCAGTTTATAATACTTTGATTCCTGACTGTTTACACCCACCAGGAGCACATGCATTGCAAGCTGTTACTTGATCATTGTAAATATGTCAAAGAAGTCACTAGCCTCACCTCCTGGCTAGCCCAGAGAGGGTGGAGAGAATGTGAGGCATTTAAGAAGGGTGGAGGCTGTTCCAAAGGTGGAAAGGCTACAAAGTAGGGAGGATGTTTCTTTTGAGGATCGAAGGGAATTTTTTCTTTTTATTTCAGAATATTATGGAACAAATGTTTTAGTTACGTGAATTGCTTTTCTATAGTTTGAGTCAAAGTTATAAATGTGTCTGTCACCCAGATAGTGTGCATTGTACCCATCAGGAGTGAATTTACCCATCCCCTCCTCCTCCCTCCCTCCCTCCCGCTTGGTTTCCATTGTTTTACTTCCATATGTGCATGAGTGTTAATCAATTAGTTCCAATTTAGTAGTGAGTATATGAGGTGTTTGTTTCTTCACTCTTGTGCTACTTCACTTAGAAGAATAGTTTCCAGTGCCATCCAGGTTATTACAAAAGGTATTAGTTCACCATTTTTTCTTTTATGGCTGAGTAGTACTCCATGGTATACATATATCACATTTACTAATATATTCAGGTATTGATGGGCACTTGGGTTAATTCCATATCTTTGTGATTGTGAATTGTGCTACAATAAACATTCAAATGCACATGTCTTTTTGATAAAATGACTTTTTTTCCTTTGGGTAAATCCCCAACAGTGGGGATTATCTCCATACTACTTTCCATAGAGGTTGTACTAGTTTGCAGTCCCACCAACAGTGTATGAGTGTTCCTTTCTCTCCACATCCATCCCAGCATCTGTTGTTTTGGGACTTTTTAATAAAAGCCATTCTCACTAGAGTTAAGTGATATCTCATTGTGGTTTTAATTTGCATTTCCCTGATAATTAGAGATATTTAGCATTTTTTCATATGTTTGTTGGTTCTATCTTCTTTTGAAAAGCTTCTATTCATGTCTTTTGCCTACTTTTTAATGGGGTTGTTTGATTTCTTCTTGCTGATTTCTTTGTGTTCTTTGTAAATTCTTGTTATTAGCCCTTTATTGGATGCATGGCATCAGTAGCATTCCTATATGCCAACAACAGTCAAGCTGAGAATCAAATCAAAGACTCAATACCTTTCACAATAGAAACAAAGCAAATAAAATACCTAGGAACATAGATATTTAACCAAGGAGGTGAAAGACCTCTACAAGGAGAACTATTAATACAAAACACTGAGGAAGGAAATTGTAGAGTATGTAAACAAATGAAAAAAATCTATCATGGTCATGGATTGGCAGAATCAACATTGTTAAAATGTCTGTACTACTCAAAGTGATTTACAGATTCAATGCAATATCCATTAAAATACCAACATCATTTTTCACAGATCTAGGAAACATCTATGCTTCGTATGAAATCAGAAAAGACCCCAAAGCAACCTCAAGCAAAAAGAACAAATTGGGAGGCATCACTTTACCAAGTTATACAACAAGGCTATAGTAATCAAAACATCATGGTACTGGCACAAGAACAGAGACATAGACCAGATCAGAACAGAGAACCCAGATATAAAATCATCTTCATATTGCCATCTGATCTTTGACAAAACAGACAAAAACATACACTAAGGAAAAGAATACAGTAGTGATCTGAAAAGCTGCTTTTTGTGCCTGCTACAGGCGGTAGGTTTGCAGAGCCACATTTGCTGGCTTTCTATGGCTGAAAGGAGAAGTCTTGACTCATCTATTCTAACCTTCCCTCTGGCTTGGTATTCCAGCTTCCAGATTGAACCAATAAATACTACCCCACCTCTGATGACCTTAGAGCTAATCACCTCTTCTTTCCCCTCTCACTCACGCTTACCAATGGCTTACTACAGTACTGAGGTTTAAACCTTCATCTTTTGAAGACTCTCAAAGCATTTCTCAATCTTATCTCACCACTCTATAGTTTACTATTATTCTTGTCATTTTTAAATGAGGAAACCAAAAGACTAGGGACAGGTGACTCACCAAAGGTCAGCAAGTGAGCCTCACTCATCCTTCCAAGAAGTTCAGCAGCCCTGGAATCTATATAAATGAGTCACTCTCCACACAGACTTCACTCTGCAGAGGATGAACTACAAAATGCTACATGGTCCCTGAACCTGACTTTCTTGTTCTTTTGTCCAAATTCAGGCATTTCTCTATTCTTCCAAATACTATTTGAGCTTAAAAGTTTTTCCCTTTTTTCTCACTTACAAAAGCAGCTATGGAAACACGTATTTGCTTGTCTTAGTCCATTTGGGCTGCTATAACACAATATCTTAGACTGGGTAATTTATAAATGGTATAAATTTATTACTCACAGTTCTGGAGACTGGAAAGTCCAAGATTGAGGCACCACTAGACTCAGTATCAGATGATCTCCCATTCTTCACAGATAGCACCTTCCGTGTGCCCTCACATAGTGGAAAGGAAAAACAGGCTCCCTCCAGCCTCTTTTATAAAGGCAGTAATCCCATTCACAAGTGTGGACCCTCATGGCTTAATCACCTCCTAAAGGCCCCACCTCTTAATACCATCACAGTGGAGATTTGGTTTCAATATGAATTTTGTAGGAACACAGTCAGACCATTGTATTGTTGTATCAATTGCTGCAACAAGAGAATTGCAAAGAAATGTAACCCTTGACCCTTGGGCATTCACAATATGAGACATGGACAAGATAGGTCGCTGAGCCTAAAATAAACATTAAATGGTGAATAGACAAGAAAGCATCTGCCCATTTAGGTCACGGGTAAGTGCACAAAGGGTGGAGAGCCAGGCTAAGTGAACAGCTGGGGTGGGGAGGGAGGGAGCAGGACCTAAAAGTTCCAAGTCCAGACAGGAAGAAGTAAGGAACTCATCTACACTCCAGTGGTCAATGTTGGGTGTAGTTTTGTGAAGGGGGTGGCATTTCAGAGACCACCCCGCCTCTGAGGTCAGGGATATCAATGAACTTCTTCCCGGAAGGTAGTGAGTAAGAGAAGTTGTACTCCAGCTACCTAGAGTTCAGTGGGTCTGCAGGAGGACAGTGTTTATGGCAGCATTAGCCTGAAAAGCTTCAGAGCAGAGTGAGTCAGCAGATGCGATTTGTTGCTAATAGGAGCCCTGCAGACAGCCCTCTCTGGGAGAAACAAAATCAAGTTCCAGCTGTATCAGCTATTGTGGTTGATTTTCAACTAATTGCACCTAGAGTGAGCTGGAAAGGGTACCAATTAGCTGTTTGAATTTAGCAGCAGTCAGGGAAGCAACCTGACTGAGCTCAGCCTTTCTCCAATCTTGTCATTTTCCTCAACTAGACAAGTGGAGAGACAAGACTGCGGAAAACCTCAGCATCCTCAGGCCTGTGAATTCATACGCCCCCACCACAAAGGCAGAGAGAGGACCATGCTGAGGCCTGCCGGGGTCATCAGGAGCAACCCCCAGACTGTCCTCTTTCCTACCCTCAAAGAAACAGGGCTAGAAGGGGAATGATTCCATACATGTAAAAACTTAAAGCCAATAACATTAGTAAACAAGCCTGTTTTTTAAAAGGAACATTAATCAGAAAGCTTCATTCTCTCTCTCTCTCTCTCTCACACACACACACACACACACACACAATTCTTCCTTCCCTCTCAGTCACAGGAACTACAACTCATTTAGTGTCCTTTTCTGGGCATGGTGAAGCAGGATGCAGCTTTGGGTTCGGTGTCAGTGTGGGTAGAAAGCCTCCCAAAAACTCCCTTGTCAGAGATCTCTACCCGGCTTTCTTTTAAATTATTATTTTCTTTTCAAATTAATACATGAGCATAATTTTAAAAGTAAAACAATAATGGATAAAATGTATTGAATGTATCCTATGTGCCAGACATCAAACTAGTGTTTTATAAGGATTATTTCATTTAATTCTCAGCACCCCATGAGTTAAGTACTATTCATGTCGTCCTCACTGTACTAATGTTAAAACTGAGGCACACTGAACATCAGTAACTTTCTCAAGTTCATGAAGTTAGTAAGTAGCGACACTAGAGTTTGAACTCCGACAGAATTTCTTCTGAATCAAGATACTTAACTTTACGGTATTCTGCTTTGAGAAAGCTTATAATAAAACTTTAGAGTCTAAAGTCTTTAGGAAAAAACTGCAGATTCTAAGCACACACTCGAATGTACACACACCCCTCACTCTCCCATCCTCAGAGGCACCTACTCTCAATTTTATGAGGTGTATCTTTGGGTATTTACTACTATAATTCTAAATAATATTCATATACTTATATCTCTTGGTTTATAATTTTGGCATAATCTATTCTTAAAGTAGATGAGCATTTTAGTCCTCACAGTCCTTTAATATAATTATAATCATAATTTTTGGCTAAATCCATATTCAATGGATTTTTTCATTATTTTTAATGATAATTTGCTTCTTAGTGAAGTGATGTAGACTGTTTACTTTCCCTATATTATATAACTTTTTTTCCTGGAGTTGTTACCTAATTTTTTATTTGTTTAGGTTTATTTTTAATCTAGAGTATGTCTTCCTATAGCTATGTACAAGGGCTTTCAATGGATCTTTTTACATTTTCAAACTCATCAGATAACTGTAAGTTTCAGTGTATTTTTCTGGAGACATTACTCCCAGGGCCCTCGGTTCTGTTCCCCCGTGGGCTGACTGTTCTTTATTCTCACCGCACAGCTGTTGTTCCAGGACTTCCCTTCGCCATCATCCTGGGATTTCCCTTCACCTTCTTCCTGTGCGATGTCCTGTTGCCTAAAATTCCTGTCTTCCTCTCTCTTAGGTTATTCCCTATTTTGGTTAGCACATCATCCAGTAGTTTCCTGAAAAAGGAGTTGGGGAGGTAAATTGTTTCTCCTGGAAGTATATTTCTTCTGACTGTGTAGGATGAGGGTAGAACCCAGGGAGTCTAAGTAATTTCTATGTAGCTTTTAGCCACACCTTCTCTCATTCTTTTCCAAGCTTCCCTGCCCCCAATCTCTCCCCATATTTTACGATACTTGATGTCACCAATTTTGATGCCTTTCTAGAGTGCTGCAGGTGAATTGGCTTAATTCAGTTCTTCCTCTGTAGACTATCAGTTTTGTATTGTTTTGCTAAGTCATTAAGCAATCTCCCATCTGTTTTTAGTATTCATATTTCATTTGGCTTCTAGTGTCATGGAAGACAGTGTTGCTGTTTTTCTAATTCTTGTTTTTAAGGGAGTGAGTTTTTGAGAGGAAAGTGGACTTTGCCACAGCTACTCTGCCATTGTGAAGCCCATCCCTTAGACTGGATGTCCCGCAGAGCTGGCATCAGGCAAGGTTGGATCCTAAGATGATAAGCGTTCTTTGCTCAGTTTCAATGTCCTACAAAGCCAGTTCATTATTATCTCTCTGGTCAATTGATGTCCTGAAGGCCTAGAGTTTCAGATCATTTTATCAAGCCTCAACACCCAGGCTTGCTTTTGTTCAGCTTTGACTCCACTTTGACCCTGGTGGGATGCTCTTTCTCAATCCTTGGATGGATGGTAACCAAACTTTGAAGTGCCTAACAATCACTTACATGGTACTTGTTTTTCTGTTTTGTTTTAAAAAGAAAGAAAAAGAGACAGATTCCCAGGACTTCCGAATCTGTAGGATCTAAGCATTTATATTTTTAAAAGTGTCCAGGCAGGTGGCCCTCAGACTTCACTTTGATCAACACTCTGACAACTTCACTCACATGCAAATCAGGGGTGCTGGGCTCTTTCCTTGCCACTCTGTCAGTCCTTCCTTTTGCTTTACTTCCTAATGGGTAAAGAACTTAGGATATAGCTCAATGACCTAATGATACTTTACTTTTAAAATAGTTACTTCTCAGTCTTGTTCTGTGACCATGATACAATTAGTTTTTATATATAATTATTTATCATTTCTAATTTGTGGTATGACTAACTCTGGTGCCCAGTATCCCCAATGAACACTTGAGAAGTTCTGGAAATGATAATAAACAAACATTGAGCACTTATTATGTGTCAGGCATTATTCTAAGTGCTTTACAGTTACTTGTTTAATCTCACAAGCCTACAAGGTAGGTACTATTATTATCATGATTCTATAGGTGGGGGAACTGATGGAGAGTTAAACAACTTACCCAGACCACACAGCTAGTAAGACGAAAAACTGGAAGTGACTGAGCTATTAAGAGCTGCCAGCTCCTTTGACAATGACCAAGGAACTGAGGAAGGCACAAGATCCAAGCAGACCCCAGATGCCCCACTAACTTCCACCCTCTGCTTCCTTGCCCACCACACAGGTGTTCCCGGGCAGAGCTGGTGGCCAGGCTAGAACCAATGCAGTGGAAGGGAAGCGCTGGGAGCAGTGGCTGATAGAAGTGCTCAAATGACACATGAAGATTGACTCTGGGACAGTTACGATGGCATGACACCCTCAATATTGAAACTACAATGT
This sequence comes from Avahi laniger, assembly GCA_963575035.1. Taxonomy (NCBI): domain Eukaryota; kingdom Metazoa; phylum Chordata; class Mammalia; order Primates; family Indriidae; genus Avahi; species Avahi laniger. Next base: position 12,130 of record CAUYSK010117896.1, read on the forward strand.
GAGTGCCTCTGAAGTCCATCTCAGCTGGAGCTTAAGGGCCCCAGCAATCAAAGCTATCTAAACACAGGCCGTCAGTCTCAAAACAGTAGTGGAAATGGTGACAAAAAGGAAAGAAATGACATGTCAAAGTCTAGTCATGGGGCAATGCTTCCAGCAAAGCCAGTCTCTTGAGGAATGAAATATAACCTCTTCCCAATATAGAAATAAATATTAATAGAAGTATGCCTATGTAATAGAGTTTGTAAGGACTGCAAAAGCTGACATGTGAATAGTGTACCATATAGTACCTGACACAAAATGTTCAATAAATATTATTTGTTATTGCTAGATCTCTTTGCTTATTTAAGTCTGTGACCCAGATGGAATTTTGCATAAGAGCAAAAATGTGAATAACATTTTTGAATTTTATTTTATTTTTCTAATTTGGTTTCCACTTTACCAACTACTACGGTTTTTTCCTCTCTAGAAATACCTTGATTTATAATAAAATAAATAACCAAATCAGCCTCCTATAACCAACTGCAGTCTGCAGAAATCTCTTTTGGCCCTCAGTAGCAGTTTAGCCACATGATTCACCTGATACGTAGTGAACAACTGGAAACCACATATTTGGCCTCCTCCTGAGCAAATACCTCTTCCCAAACACCACCTATTCCTTTGCCCCATCCTGATTTTGAGATCCTTAGGGACTCTAGAGAACTGGTATTTGTATTTCTTTTGAATGTCTCCAGCACAAGTAGGTACCAAATATTGTTTTATGATGAATAAGAATTGTCACTCTGAACTTAGTCTTCTTCAGTACAAAAAAGAAAGTCTAAGTATTGGTCATTTTAATAAGACCTCTCCTTTCTAGCAACCTGAGCTGGACCTTGGTCTTTGTTCTTCCCTTAGCACCAGAAGGCCCCCTGGGGTCAGTTAGCACCAGTTAAGCAGAGGCCTCTCATGTCTGGCTAACCCACAGGAGAGTTCCTTTTTCTGCTGCCTTCCACCAGCCCACACCCTCATACTTGGCCCCCTGCCATAGTACAAAAGCCTCAGTACAGTTGGTCCTCATGGTACAGGTCATCTCTCCTCCCAACTGGCTGTCCTCTGTCCCAAAGATGCTTCCAACAGCCCTACTTGCACCAAGGCATGAGCTTGTTCAGAAAGCCTTCAGTGGTTAAAAACTAAGTGCGTTGATAACTAACTCCCAATCACCTCTACCGCCCTTCCTCCCCTGCGTGAGCCTCTGCTCCAGCCAGAAGGGCTTGTTTATCATATCACGTCCCCTTCTCATATGAACATGGCGCACTTGCACCCCAGCCTTGCTGAGATGCTCTTAACAACCATCTCTTGTCCCGCCATATGTCAAGACTTGGGAAAAGCCCGAGTGGAGTGGAGTGGAGTGGGGTGCCTCCATGACACATTCCTCTCTCCAATTCCCAGTGATCCTTCCCCTCTCATGTGCCAGAGTTACCATTTCATATTAATCATATGCGGCCTTATTTGGGCAATTGCATTTTTATCTGCAGATATATTGTTTCCTCCTACTATAGTATTTTGGTGCTTGCTCTATGCCACTTACGTTGTAAGTGCTTTATATGGATTAATTCTCACAACAAACTCATGATTCCGTCAGGGAACTAGGACAGAAAAAGGTAAGTCACTCATGGTGCAGCTGGTAGATCTATGTGCCGTGTGCTCAGTCACTGTGCTGGGCGCTGCACACAGTGGTCTCACAAGGAATATTTGCTCGTCAATTAAATGATAATCCTACCCCTCCTGTGACCCCATCTTGCCTGTTCTACCTTCTCAAATGGAGCCAGGCTTGGGAAAATGATCAAACGTCTTCATTAGGTTGACCTCCTTGGAAGAAAAGAGTTCTAAAAACAGCAGAAACTGTGTTATTTTGATTCTGTATTTCATCACTATGTTTTGTGATTCCACTCTTAAAGGCTTTGTTGCCAGAACCTCCAGATATATGACCTGTTGCAAAGTTGTTATTTTTGATATCAGAAGGTTGCGGATATTTCTGTTTGAAGCATTGTCTATTTACATTCTTTAGCCCAAAATAGTCTGAAATGTCATTATTATGTCTTCATATTTCTAATAGAATTTTATGATGTTACAGCAATAGCCACAGGTCCCTGTGAAGTATTTTCGCCCTCTCCAGCTTTCGGGGAAGCGTATTATGATAACGGCTAAGGTCATATTTAAGAAGTGATGCCAGTGTATCTTCCCTCGGTGTGAGGAGGGAGATAGAGTGTGCGTGGAACCAAGCTGTTGGCAAAGCACGAGTCATCTGCCCACGTTAGCACAATGGTTCTCACACTTTCTCCCCACAACTCCCTCGTTACAGTGTCATGGTTCAAGCCACCCCTTCTGCTTTTATCCTGGTCCCCAGAGGACAATCATGCCACCTGTCAAGGCCATTCCGTGGGACTTCAGGACCTAGGACACATTATACTACATGAACGTCTTTATTTTCTCCTCACATTGTTATTGAGATAAATCTTACAGTAAATAATATCAAGGACAATTTTCAGAAGGGAAAATTATAAAAATGTATCTGACGGTGTGTGAAAGGGGTGGAGGGTAGTTTGCTGCTCGTCGTTGTCACACCACAGCTCTGTTGCCTGTTGTCTGTATGTTCATGGATTTACAAGAAAGCCAAGAAAAGTGTAGAGGGCCGTTTGAGTACTTTTTTTTTTTTAAAGAAAAGGAAGGAAACATATCAGAACTTACACATCTGTATCAAAATGTTCTTTAAAGTAGTCACATTAGCAAGTTGGGCATAATTCCCAAATCCTGTCAGTGCTTATATGTTTGTTTCCCCTCTTGTAGAATTGCTTTTGGGATGGGGTATCATAATTTGTCATACAAACTGGGGCACTTTGAGAAAGACAACGGGTACTATTCACAACCATTAAGAACCCAGACCTGGGCAGCTAGGCTGGGTGATCAACTTGGCTCCAGAGCCATGTAAGAAAATCAGTTTTCGTCATTTTGTGACCAAAAATGTTGTTATTCAGCTGAATAAATTCCTTTTTTATAAATAAGACTTGACTTGTAATTATCTTTGGTTATCTTTAAAATAAACCTTTTCTTAAAAGATGACTTCCCTGCTCTGAGTCGAAAGAATGTGTTTTGGTTTTAATAAAATTCCAAAAGTATTTTGATCAACAGCAGCATCTTGGTAATAGGTCAGCTCTGAAGGGGGAGCACTCCGGACACGCCAGCTCTGTTGCACGTCATACACCTGTGCCTGCGACTTCCAGCCTTCCCTCGAGCGCACTGTCAGGGCTCCCTCTTTGCCCCTGGCTGCCTCTCCTCCCCACATTGATGGTTCTGATTTCCTTTATCCCGGAGACAGCTCTTTTAGCACAAGGTCTAGACAGTTCTGTTTCAAGCTCCTCCCTGGACTTTTGTGGAGCTTCCTAGCCTCCCTCTCAGTTATCACTAGACACCTTAAAGCTTCCAGAGTGTGAACTTGGAGTAAATACAAGGACCAGATCTGAAAGGCAGAGGTCAACTCCTTCTTTCATATGCAACCTGAACAAAGCTGAGCTCCCCTAGGGTCAGTCTCAGCAAAGGTTGTATCCAACAGGAAGACAAATTTGACTCCAAAAAAGACCTTGAAGAGCAAAGAAGGACGAGAAAATTCCACTGTAGATACATTGCTCAGAGAGCTCTCACATATGATCAGATGGAGGGAGAATGTAGATATATGAATATCAACTGCAACACGTAACTGCAATAGGCAAAACAATGGCTCCCCCAAAGATGTCCATGTCCTAATCCCTGGAACCCGTGAATGTGTGGGTTACACGGCAAAGGGGAAATTCAGTGGCAGATGGAATTAAGGTTACTAATCAGCTGACCTTAAAATAGGAAGATTATCTGGGTAGGCCCAGTGTAATCCCAAGTGTCCTTCCAAGTGAACAGGGAAGCAAAAGGGGAGAGCAAGAGAAAAAATATGACAATGGAAACAGAATCAGAGACATGTTATGTTGTCGGCTTTGAAGATGGAGGAAGGAGACAGCGACCAAGGAGTAAGAACAGTCTCTAGAAGATGGACAAAGCAAGGAAAGGAATTTTTTTCCTAGAGCCTCCAGAAAGGAATGTAACCCCACCAATACTTTCATTTTAGCCCAGTGAAGCCTGTACCGGACTTTGAGATTACAGAACTGTAAGATAATACATGTGTGTTGTTTCAGTCCCTGAGGTTGGAGTAATTTGTTCTGGTAGTAATAGAAAACACATACAGTATCTCGGCCCAACTCAGGAATGGATAATATGTGTAATTATTTTTGGAGAAATGCAATATAGCACTTAAAAACAAATGAGCTAAGACAGAAAGCAAAACAGAGGGTACCAGGGGCTGGGGAGAGAGGGTAATGGGGAGTTGCTGTGAAAATTTTGGAAGTGACAGAGACAGTGATGATGGTTACACATATTGTGGATGTACTTACTGCCACTGAATTGTGCGCTTGAAAGGGTTAGAATGTAAATGCTATTATGTATCTTTTACCACAGTAAAAAAATAAAGAATGAGCTAGATCTATATTTCTTGGTATAGATAAATTTTTAAATTATAAGTTATAGGATATTATCATTTGTACAATATAGTAATTATGTAAATTCAAAAACATAACACAATGCCTTACATTATTTAGAAATACGCGTGTAGTAAAAGTATATAAGTAGCTGGGACTGACACCCAGTCAGGACAGTGGTTACCCCCAGGCAGGTGGCAGGGAAATGAGACCAGGGAGGACAACACAGGGAACTTCAGCTTTATCAGTAAGGCTTTGGGTTTTTTTTTTAAAAAAAGTTGAGAATAAACATGGCAAGATTATTAAAATTTACAGATTGTATGTGGCAAATATATAAATGTCGGTAATATCATTTGCAGCGGTTAGTTTTTTCAAAAATAAAAAAAAATAAAAGTTTCACTGAAGGTCTTTTAAGGAAACTGAAAAGAAGGAATAAAACACCAATGGCAGCCATAACTTTCTAAAAATTCTCCTCAGGGACACCTGAAAGCCCCACTTGTCACCACAGCCACTCCTCTCTTCTCTTTCTCTCTCCCTTCCTCTCTGTCCTGTTGCCCCTTAAAGTCCCCATGCTCTTCCTTTCCTTATTCCCGCATGGAAAACCAGTCTGATCTGCTATCAACCTCTGCATCAGCCATTCTAGGGCGGGATGAGGGGACACAGGGGAATTCATCCCAATCGAAATGAACTGGGACCCGGCAGCTGGCCGCAAAGCAAGCAACTGCTCTTCCTGCCCCGGGCTGAGCTTCTCAGGTTGCAGTGTGGCTTTGAAGCACCCGGAGATCCCGTCCAGGTGCAGATTCGGATTCAGTAGGTGTAGGCTGGGCCTGCGGTGCTGCAGCGGACTGAGCTCCCTGACGTTGCTGATGCGCTGGTTCCGGGCCACGCTTGGGGTAAAGAGGCCTTACTACTCACGTGCCAGGTGTGCATGTGGGGAGGAGTGGGTCAGGGAAGGGCCCCTAGAATGTGAAATTTCAATTTAGTATTTTTTCCCTGTATTCCTTCTCACACACAGCACCTCTACTCAGTGACCCCAAGGAATACCCGTCGTGGCCTCTCGGTCTCTGATTTTTATCACTTCCTCAAAACTTAATGTCTATACTCACAGACTAAATCGAAACATAGTGTTAGGCTCTGTATCAAAGGGAGGTAGGTGTTATCAGTAGAAGAAAATTTACAGTAATAAACTCAGGTTGTCAGAGGCTAGATATTGTATTCGGATATTATGACCCTGCTACTAAAAAGAAAAGGTGAAAATCAGTGCATTAAATAGCATTTTCATTAGTGCTTTTGTAACAATTAGCTGCTATTCATTCATAGGTGTTATTCAAACAATCTATTTGCTTCATCATTGTCCTTTGCACTAAAGCTCGAAGAGGAGAAGGATGTTTGTTGCCAATGCCTCAGTGCCAAGGACAAAGCCAGGCCCAGAGAAATGATTTACGAAGTGACCCAGGAGTTCCCAGCAAATGAGAACTGGCTTCCCTCGTCTCTAACCGAGAGGCTGTGATCTGAAGCTCTAGGCCATTTTTGTCCAAGGGATGAAACTTACAGAGTGACAGATTTCACTTTACCATAAAGAAAAGCTCTTAAACCATAGCTGCTATAATCATCCTAGAATGTAGGTCATATTATTATCCCCATTTTACCGATGAAAAAAAATCTAAAGCACAGACAGGCTTAAGAAACTTGCCGAGGGTCACAGAGCTGGTGTCAGGCGGAGTGTTCCCACAGTCCACGTTCTTACTGACCACAGTGGAATAGACGGTATGTCAGCTTGGGTTCCTCCAGAGTTAGAGCCTGAGGCAAGGGCTTGAATGCGGCCCATTTATTTGGGAGGTGACCCCGGGTAAGGAACCAATGTAAGTGTGTGTTGTCCAGAGACCTCTGAGAATCTTGCAGAAAGCCTCCCAGGACCATCTACCGGGAGGAAAGTGGCTGCCACACTGACGTGGGGGCCCCATTGTTTGAGGGTTGCCCCCAGATTTTAGCTCCACCCCACTTCTGGGCTGCACTTGCACAGTAAGCAGCTTGCGAGAAGGTCCTGGGCAGATGTGGAAATATGTGGGGACCGCAGTCGCTGATGTGAGACACCATCAGCTCAAAGAAAGTCTGGTCTGGGTTGAGGCTGAAATCCAAGGTATGCCAAGGTGACACGCCAGGACACTAGCAATATTTGCTGCAGGCTGCCTCTGGAAGCAGCCTTCTAACTAACCTTTCATTATAGGCTGGAAGGCTAGTTAGTGGCGATTGCTGCAGAGAAGGTTGGAGTATGAAGGCTGGATAATTTCTTCACATCAAATTCTGTAATTCTGTAAGTAAAATTACATGGGGACCATCATACATTGTTAACCATTAAATATGTTATATCGTTAACATTATAACTTGGAGAACTAAATCCTTTGGAAATAGGTGCTGGCTTTGGTCAGTTGGTTGGGGAAAACTGCCTGAAGACTACACCAGAGGCTAGTGTCAGACAGTGCATTCTGCAGTGAGATTCGCAATCTTCCAAGGCTGATTTCCAGGTCAACAATACACAGGAGTGTGCATTTACACTCCCTTTCTAAATAAAAGCAATCTGTTAATAATGTGGTTTTTTTTAATTTTCTTTGAAATCTGAATCTAACTTTCTGTGCTCAATGAATGACATCTGTCTTATCAATGTTGCCGAATTCCTTAGTATCCAACTAGGGACGCTTGAAGAAGACTCAGTTTTATTCCCTGGCTCAGAGTTGTAGTCAAAGTTGAAGAAATTCTGAATCTGCTGCCTACAGGCCACTGGCCGTTTTTCAGTGTGGAGGTTCTGTTTGCTTCGTTGAGGCAGCTCAGAGAAATCAAGTGCTAGGATTTGTGGCGAGTGGTGGTCAGCCCAGATCACATCAAAATGTAGTTCATCCCAGCCTAGGGAGCTGGTCAGCATTCTACACAGTTGGTTAAAGCACGGGCTGTGGTCAACTTCGGTGATTTGACCCCTCAGTGAACCTGTTATCTTGGTGTAATTCCATAGCCACAGACGCTAACCTCTTTCCAAGCAGTGGCCTCCTACATGCCTCCTTTCTGGCTCAGACAGGGAACAAAACAGACACTGTGGATGAGTCAATGCACATTCATCATCTCTCCTGGGGGAAACCTCAAAACCTTTGGTCTTTTTCCCAAAGGCCCAAACTGGTGGTTGGTAAATGTCTAAAGGCAAATCAATGCCTAGAGAGAGAGAGTATCACAGCAGAACAAGGGCAGCACCATTTTCCCTGTATTGTTTTTCTCTGCAAGTCAAGATCATCAGTATTCATTTTCCCTTTGTTTTATTTTGGATCACTGGTGAATTTTTCCCTCTAGTGATCTGGTGATTCTAATTAAGGAGCAGTTTGGGACCCTGCTGCTAGTGTTAACATACCCTTCCTTCTCAAGAAATGGAAAAGGGGAATGAAATTATACTTCAACCAGGGGATAGGTATATAGAATATAGAAGAATTATAGTCTCTAGACACAGCAAAATGAGTGGGGGGCATCAACTCTGATATTCAGGAATCTTGCTTTCCATGGGAAGGAGTCCCTGAGAGGAAGAAAGATAATTCCAGATTGCCACGAGCCAATCAGAAGAAAGGCTATGATTGTGGGGACTCAGCATTGCCAAAAGACACAATTCAAATTAGTTTAAGCAAAAATGGAAATATCTTTCTAACATCATTGAGAGTTCAAAAGATCAAGCAGCCTCTGTGCCCAGATATATCCAAGGATTCAGATTAGACCAACAGCGTTCTTTTTCTTTATCTCTTGGTCCTACTTGCTTATGAATAGATTGATCTTCAGATAGGGCCTCTCCTCATGGTGGCAAGATAACTGTGGGCAGTTCCAACCTCAAAACGTCTTTGCTGCTTGTGGTGCCAGGGAGAGGCAGAGTCTTTCCAGAAAGCTCTGGGACGTCTCAGGAATCCCTCTTACGGGGCTGGTGTGTTAGTCAGGATTGCTGGTTGTGTTGTGGGAACAATCCCAAATCCGAAGCTTAACACTCAAGTTTCTTTCTTGCTCATGTTACATGTCCAGTACTTGTCCCTGGACATCAGGGACCCAGGGTGATGGACACTCCACCGTTTTGTAGCTGCACCATCGGGAACTTAATATTTCCTTTATTGCTGTAGCAGAGAAAGAGAAAGACTGTGGAATTAGGTCTGGGTTTTTCATTGCTTCAGCCCAAAAGTGACCAGTAACATTTTCTCTTACATTTTATTGTCCAGAATTAGCCTCACAGCCCTTCCTAACTGCAAGATGACTAGGAATGTGAGGGAGGATTTCAAATGTTTGTCAAGTATCACCACCCCTGCCACACTTGGCCTATGTCCATCTTTAGGTCGGAGCTGTGGCCAGAGGATTAAATGCTTTGATTGCTGGTCCTAGGCCATATGCCTCCCTGAGACTGTTGGGGGAAGCTCAGCTTAACTATTTCAGAGATACCAAGAGCCCAGTACTAGGCCTAAGGATGACACTGCTCCTGGAGCAAACGAAGCAATCAGATGTTTAAAACCTCAGAAAGAGTGAAATTTTTCCCCCAAAGTGAAATTTCCATCCAAGTGAAGTTTGATGAACTGGTCACAGGGTGATTACTAAGAACACAGAGCATGTGTCAGCTGAGAGAGAAAGGACATTGGGATCCCTAGAAGCCAATTCAGACCACATGCCTGGGAAGGCTGCCAACGGAGGCAGATCATGATCATTTATCAATGACCAGCAGGAGACAGTTCAATGGGTAAGGCTGCTCTAAGTCCAGCATGTGACCAGGCCTGCTCTCAGCAAGAGTTCTAAACAACATCCACCTCATGGAAAAAGGGTGATGTTATGTGGTTGACACCTTTGGGGGGTATTATTTTGCATAATAATACCCCCAAAAGGTGTCAACCACATAACGTCCAGGACCTGTGACTATGTTAAGATACATTGCTAAGGGAAATTAAGGTTGCAGATGGAATTAGGGTTCCCAATCAGCTAACCTTGAGATGGGAAGAGTATCCTGGGCTGTTCAGGTGGGATCAGTGTAATCACAAGGGTCTTTATAAGTAGAAGAGGGAGACAGAAGAGAAAGAATCAGACAGACAGATGGCAGCATTAGAACTCAGCCTGACCTTACTGGCTTTGAAGATGGGGAGGCCATGAGCCATGAGATGTGGGTGGTTTCTAGAAGCTGGAAAAGGTAAGGAAATAGATTCTTCCTTAGAGCTTCCAGAAAGAACACAACTTTGCTAACACCTTGATTTTAGCCCAGGAAGACCTTTGTGAGACTTCTGGTCCCCAGAATTGTAAAACAATAACGTTATGTTGTTTTAAGCCAATTATGTTTACTTTAATTTGTCACAGCAGCAATAGGAAACTAATATTCTGGGGTTCAGGCTTCTAGCATCCGCCCCCCCGACCCCCACAGGAAGCACAGAGGACAGAGGTGTTTAGATATGACTGAGCCCTTCAGGATGAGGACTGGTCTGTGGAGACCGCCAAGGCTGACCTCCAGACATGAAAGGGGCCACTGGCCAGACAAGGAAGGCAGATGCCATGGTTCCTGGGATGGGCAAGCAGACCAAACATGAAAAGGGCACTAGAGAACAAGGAGCTTCTTGACCCATGGTGTCCTGCCTGGAGTCAAGGCAGTCCAGAGTTTGGTCAGCATCTGACTGCCACTCTCACCTAAAATACAGACATTGAATTAGAACATACTAAAACCAAAGCAAAACACAAACAAACAACTGGACATTTTCTCACCAGGGCAAGTTGGGAGGGATATCGCAAGAAGTTGAACTTTACAACCCAAGAAGTTAGGGCCAAACCCACAGATCTAGTAAAAGAGCTCAAGTTGAGAGGCATGGACATAACCTGGACTTGAGAAAAAGTGATTTTGCTAATAATCCTCACATGACTTGACGCTTGGTGTGTCTATATTGTGGCTGTACTAAAGCAGACAACTATGAAAGCAGTATTCCTTTGAGGTTATTTTGTGAGGTTGCATACATGCCCATACACACACAGACAGAGAAAGCTGAAACTTTTTAGTAGCTTCAATTGCCTTGTCTTCCAAGAAGAAGTGAACACTAGCAGGAAAGCCTTCCCTCCTTAGAATTAAATGGATTCCCCCTCCCACTTTTGGGAATTGCCCCCGTGTGTAGGTAGAATACAAAGAGGGCCAGAGGCATGAGGCTTTGACCCTGGAACTCATCGTTGCTCTGAGAAACATAGCAAGTGAGTGCTGGGATCATTACAGAGAGACTCAGTAGCCTTCATATTGTGAGCTAATGGCTCCAGTCTTGTTCTTAGGTGAGCACGTGTCCACATTAAGCTTGAACTTTAGTGCCTCCCACACCTATCAGTTATCCCTAAATCACCCAGAGCAGGCAAACCACTCCAACATTTGAATTGCAATAGCACCTTTCCCAGCAACCACTTACAGAAGGAATCAGCCTCCTCACAGAGGCCAATGTATTCTCAGCACCTCTGCTAGGAACAGCTCTACTTTTGAATAGCCAAGCTGAGAACTGCCAAGATGCTTGGCCACCCTGCCAAGTATCCACTGTACCTGGTCTGTGGGCATGAGAAGGCTTCACGACTCCAGAGCTTCAGTTACTAGACTTTGCCAAGTGCTCATTTGTCAAGCAAAGGCAAGAGGTAAAGGAACCCATTTACGCTGCATCTATCTGCCAGGTGCACCTCTATTATCTAATTTAATCCCCACAGCAACACTGTGAAGTTGATACTATTATTTTCAATTCAGAACTTGAGAAGTTGAGAAACTTAGGTCTAATAAGGTAAACTTGCCCAAGTTGCACAGCTACCAAGTAGTGGCCCCCATATCTTTTCACAATCTTCTTGGACATCCTAATGCATGACCTACTAACATCTCCTTTTACAAAGCCCCATCCCTCTTGCTGATTTTCTATATGATCTGAATAAACTTTCTTTCCATCTGTGGTACACAATTTTTCTAATAATTGAATGTGAGAGAAGGCAAGAATGTGTATTTTTATTGGGCACTTCAAAGATGAATGGTATAAATTCTGGTTTCAGAAGACTAGTGTGCATCTCAGCTCTTTGTAAATTATGAAGGTAAATCATTTAACTTTGCTAATCCTTAACATAGTCATTTTTTAAACAAAGAAAATAATACCTATTGTATGCTGCAGGATAGCTATAAGGATCAAATGGAGTAACAGACGCAAAGTTGCTATTTACATGGGAGATATTCAGTGCATAGGAGCAAGAAGGTATGAATCAAAACTCTGTCTGTATTGTTGTTTCTGAAATCATAAAGACCAAAAGTCTACACTTCTTATCCAATTACATTCATCTTCAGACATTCCATTAACTTGGGAAATGAGTTCTAGGGTAGTCATCACAGTATCAGCTACCATTTACTGAGTGCCTCCCTGTGCCTGCATTATTTCTAACCCTCACATCTCATTCTTTCAAGCAGATATTACTGTCCACAATTAAATCTTGAGAAACTGAGGCCCAGAAGGTAAGTAACGTGCTCAGGGAAGTGGCAGAAGCAAAATCCAGATATGTTCTGGATTCCAAACTCTATGTTCTCTGTCTTGAATTTTTTAGAAAAAAAATACTAAGATATTATTAATTTATAATTATTTATTTTGATTCATTTATAAATTTACTAATTTATATACAGAACAAATAGATAGCCTGTGGGTCTGTCCCAAAGAGTTTGCACCAATTCCTAATAACTTGTATTTACTGCTGATTCTTCATTTCTGCTCTCCAATTTTTTTTAACTTGGATAAATGTTTCATACAGGATGACACGGATTAGATTCTGCCAAAACCAACATATCCATGGGGTGGTCTGAGCTTGTGTTCCCGCTGAACCTTGCCCTGGTCGGCCTGGTCAAGTTTGGGTCAGCCGAGGTCAGGTTCGGGTGCTGGGCAAAAGGCACATTTCATGGCAAAAAAGCAGGCTCATTCGACTTTGCGGGTAAATGCTCTGGCTCCCAACCTCCCCACCAGACTTCCTACTTAGCCCTTATTGCAGTCCTTTGAACAAACGTAGAAGGAAGAAATTCCAGCTAGGTAACAGGATGGAAATGTGACGGAGGTGGAGGAAAGAATGTCTTCAGGTAGAGAGACGCCTTCTTGAGTCGTCTTGCTCCCCGATCCCAGACCTGTTCGATTTTGATGGGAGACAGCACAGCAGAATGGTAAGAGGACAGAGGGTCATGGAACCAGGCTTCTGAGGGCATATCCCAGCGTAGCCACTCTCACAGTGTGGCCAAACAAATTTCTTAACCTCTCCGGACCTCAGTTTTATCATCTGTAATGGGGAAATAATCTCATCAAGTTATTGCGAGGATTCACTGGCCCACGTGAAGGACCCAACATAGTGGCGGACACACAGAAAGCACTTAATACACGCTGCTCTTAGTAGCTAGTGATGGAGTGGCTGGGTGGGGGAGGAGGTGAGTACATTCTCACCTACACTAGAGAAAGCCTGGTGTGTCCCAGGCCATGTGCTGTGGCTCCAGGATAGAGGAGAAGCATCATATTCCCATAGAATGGTCCTGGTATGACCCAGAAATGCCTCTCTTGATTGCCTGCTGACATGCAACTCAGGTTTGAGATTTCCCCCTCCAGGAATGGTGCCTACAGCTCTGCATGCAATCTCTGTTTGACACAATGTTGTTTCAAACTGTGGCATGAGGGCCACCTGCGTCAGTCACCTTGAGTGCCTTTACAATACATGTAGCTGGGCTCCACCCAGATCTACAGACCCAGCACCTCTCGGGTGGGGGTCAGGTGGGAATTTGCAGCCTTGATCCTCTCTTGGTCCAGAGGCTGATGGGAGTGGCCAGGCTGCGGTTGGGCAAGAGGAGCAAGGGAATGAGACTCCAGGGAGGGTAAGTAGCAGAGCGTACCTCTGAGAGCCTTCCCCACACCCCAATGGTGAACCCCTGCCACTGAATTCCTGAGGGCAGAGTACAATCCGTGGTCTGCAAATGTTATTCCCCCACAGAAGAAAATTCTGAAGGATAGGATACTTTCTGATGAAGAGAAAGTTTTTTCAGGCTTTTTCTTAATACCTGGATTATTCTATAAAATAAAATTTATAGAAGGTCATTGCTTCGAACTGAGCTCCTGCACTAGGCCCAACAGACCAAACCAAAAGGCAGTTACTCATGCTGCAGTTCCACGCCACCAGCTGAAACTATGTCATTTATCTGACCTGCCAAGAAATCAGGAGAGAAAAAGATAGTTGCCAAAATCCCAAATGAGCCAGTTTTAGCCAGGATGATAAGCAAGTCCCCTCTGCTTTAACTTCCACAAGGAAAATAACTTTGAAAATACCAATCCGCTTTTTGTTTTCTGTTTCTGCTTTCCTCAGCCCTTTTCCATCTATAAAACCGAACTTCTGCACTTGGCTCATTGGAACACTCATTCTATTTTACAGAGTGAGGTGTTGCTTGATGCTAGAAGGGCAAATAAAAGCAAATTAAGATCTTTAAACTAAATTTATTGTCATTTTGTCTTCTGATGATTATAATCAAACACTTCCTAAGGCTCTCCCTTGATACCTGGATGTCTGTTAGGGGTTGAAACCATAAGGAAGAATAAAACACAATCCCGTATCTGATATGCCTATGCACAGGTGATCCATTGGCAAGACAAAGTAGTCCTTGTTAATTTAGGAAAAACAGAATGTGACAAAATTATAGAAAGTACTTTGTGAACTCTAACGTGCCATACATGTTTGTTCTGAAGGAGTTCAGGAAATACTATGCCAAAATATGCCACTTTGGTATGCTGATGACTTGAAACTGAGAGCTCCTGGGGACCAACAAATGCAGGGAGGGGCTTTCTCAGATCTTCCCTTACCTGCCTAAAGACACTCTCCAAAAGGAACTGAATGGTCATGAATCCCTACCCCCACCCCAAATCCCATCGACTGCCCATTCATCATTCCCCCAAATCCTTTACTCTCCTCTAAGTTGCCTACATCCTCCCTCCCCTATGAAGAGGCTATATAAGCTTCTATCAATAGATCTCACTGGGGGTTTGGATCTTCACTTTTCTTTCCTGCCATGCTTCCATGCACATCATGAACGTGTGTGCCTTTTCTCCTGTTCATGTGCCCGCCGTCAGTTCATTTCACAGACTCAGTTATCGGACCCTCAAAGGGTAGAGGGGAATTCTTCCCTCCTCTACAGTTCTTTTTATGGAAAAAATCTATTCTTTAATAAGCCAGAACATACAACTTTTATTCCACATCAGATAACAAAGATTTGAGGTCTAATTTCTGTTATTGTTCACAGCTTCTCACATGATGTCACACCCACGGTGATCCTCAGAATATGTCAGCAGCCGATGCTGGCAATTCTCTCATATGCTTATTCCTTTCAAGCCTCCAAAGAAACATTCTGCTCTGTTAACAGTTCTAGGCCAGGAGCTTGGGGTTTGGGAATACTTTCCAGAGAAGTAAACATTTCAGAAATCCTGACATCATTAAAAACCATCCTTAATTGCCTACTCTTAAATTTCTTCAGTTAGAAGGAGCCATACATTGGAAGAGGAGGTTCTGTGAATTGGAAGGATCAGGGAAGGACAAAATAGCATGTGTGGGTGGGTGGGGTATGGAGGACCATTTCCCAAATGAATGCTAGTGTCATTTTCAACTGAGAAACCTTTCAAGGCCTCTGCTTCCAACAGAGAGACCAACCTGGGACTCTGGTGCATGGGGCCAGCCCCATGATGCCAGAGTGTGCAACTCTTCAGGTTGGGGGTGTCCTCACCCACTTGGCAAAACAATAAAGCATCCCAGAGAAATGGGTCTCTACTTGGCTTTGGAGAGTCCCATGGCCACCACCCACACTCCTCAATGCATGGGATTGGGATGGAAGGCTCCGGGATCTGCTGTAACCTGGGACAGTGCTTATGCCCACAGAAAAGCCATCCCAGGGGGTGCAGAATAGCCCATTGTGCCACCCATTACATGAGCTCAAGCTGGCTCCTTTCTCAGATCCAGAATGTTCTTAATAAAAAGCTTACAGGGAGCTTTCCCTCTGCCAGGCAGGGACGAGCTGCCCAACTAGGGCTAGAGATAACTCCTGGCAACTTTGGAGGCTGATGAGTCACCAGAGAGGTTTCCAACCTGTTCTTACACCCAAGAGCAGCTGTGGTTACTGATTTGCATCAGCACACCTGTATTTTGGGTAGATTTTTCTTGGAGTTGGGGTTTCCTGTGCTGTGCGGTAAGCTCTCAGTCTCTCTTGACATCCGCTCCTCTCAGATTTGGCATCTTGGGCATTTTGAGTTGTCTTAGCAACACTAGCTACTCTGGATGTCAGAAAGGGGAGAGACTCACAAGCCAAGATTATATAAATCACTTTCTTATTCAAGGTGCTCAGGTTCTCATCAACTGAAATAATAGAATTAAATGCTGGCAGCCAGCCTTCGTGTCTGGGGCCTAAGAGAGGCTCTATCAGTGGTAGTTCCATTTCCCAGCCCAATTGTGGAGACCACAAGATTGGAAAAGTCCAGAAGAACATGCAGTTCTATTCTCCTATCTGCTCTGCTAATCGGTGGCAGGCTTTCGTCAAATGGCGTGCTCAGCTATGATTAGCAAGGCTCTTGCTATTCAAGGTGTATTGCATGGAACAGCAGCACCTATTAGAAATGAACTGTCAGCCCTAACCCACACCTACTGAATCCAAATCTGCATTTTAACAAGATCCAGGGTGATGTATATGAATGCTAATGTTCAGAAAGCACCAAATTTAGCCACTGCACAAAGGCTTTAGGTGAGTCTAACCACATAGCTCCAAAAGGAGCAAGCCAGGGTTATAGGAGTTGGGGCTATGCTAAGTAAAGTGGTACTTTCTCTCCCCACAGGGCAGAGAAAGAAGGGCCTCTTAAAGCAGTCCTCCCTCATTCACTAGCAGCATGATGCCATGCCACGTGACTGGCTATCCTTTGCATATCTGATTGAATAAAATAATCACTGCCCAGCCAGAGCCCCGTCATGCACCTGGACATCTGGCAGGCTCTGTGCAGCAAGAGGAAGTTGATCCATAGCATTAACACAGTGGATAGAGTTCAGACTCGCTGAGTCATCACAGATGCCTGGACGCTGTGTCCTTGGTTTAATGACACACCTACAGAAACCACAAACTGTTTGAAGCAATATCAACTCCGTTCAGAAAATGAACAAGGGCTCAAGGAAAGATAAAGGGAAGCACGGATTGGGAAAAAATAAACACAAAAGGGTCAAAATATTGCTAAGCAAGATTATCTCTCTTTTTTAAAAAGTGAAGATTTAATTTCCTTTTACATTTCGACTGTCTTTAATTTGCAGGACGTTTACTTCCATTTTCTCAACGGTTTTTCTAATTATCCTTCAGCTCATAAGATTCTTTCTCACCCATGCACAGAAACTCAGCCACCTTGTGTGGGGGAGGGTGCAAATCTGGCTGCTGATGTCACAAAGCAACACTCTTCAGGCAACACTGTGAAGAAAGACTTACCATTGTTCGGATGTGCTAAGATTTCCCAATTTCTTCTAACTGCCTACCTCACAGGAAGAGCAAGAATAGAGATTGTGTATTGTGAAGCACTCCCAGCCCTCAGAAGAGAAGGTGCAATCATAAGTGTAACAATGACGTTGTGGTAAGAGTCGGTTTGTGTATTATCCTTTCTGGTAACCTACCTATTTCTTCCAGCACACTTCATTAACTGCAGCTTGCCCTCACAGAGCGACAGCTTTGTGGGGAATGGACAGACATTCCTGATTCATCCTCTTGACATCTGTGAATAGACAAAGGGGGACGATGTTATTTTATAGGTGACTGGACTGGTCTAAGATTCGCTGAATAACTTCCTCCTCTATCATCACCATTGTAATCATCATTGCTACCACGGACAACACATATTTTTTGAGGGTTGATTGTGCAGACAGAATTCTTACCCTTAAGAAATTTATATTCTGGAGAACTGGATGAAAATATTTCCTCTATTACTAAACTAGATTGGGCAAAATTCTATAAGCAAACAAATTATGATCTTTAAAGTGTAACATAGATCTATTTTCTGATAACTGCGTTTTGACTGGGCTATTTTTTTTGTTGTTTATAAAATTACAGGGTTCACCCACAATCAAAGAGACCAAATCTCTCCTCCAAGTCTAGCTGGCTTAACTTGAGCCATATGTCTTCTCCTGGACCAATCCAAGTGCAGCCAAGGGAACAGAGTCACATAAAGAATGTGCCTGACAGAATGACAGAAGCCCCTTCTCACCAAACAGCCATGTGGCTGGGGGATGTCTGTAGTTCCCAAGATGAGGGAACTAGGAACACGACCCAACCACCACATCCGGACATCCAAGGGAAATGTTGTCAAGGGCTAGAAATGCTTGGCCCTTTTCTTTTCCTTCATGTTTATCCAGTGGAGTTTCAATCTTCCCTACACTGCTTTTTTTGTTGTTGTTGTTTAAATATCAGACCTTAGTTTTAGGGAAGTTTTAGGCTTATAGAAAATTGAAAGCAGAAAGTAGAGAGCTACCACATACCCCTTCCCCTCACCACACAGTTTGCCCTATTATTAACATCTTACCCTAGTGTGGCTCACTCATCATAACTGATGAACCAATATTGATATGCTATTATTGACTAAAGTTCAAAGTTCATATTAGGGTTCACTCTTTGTGTTGTACCATTCTGTGGGTTTTGACAAATACGTAATGTCACATCTCTGCCGTTACAGTATGATACTGAGTATGATTTTAGGGTAGTTTTACTGCCCTAAAAATCCCCTGTGCTCCACCTGTTCATCCTTCCCTTTCCCTAAATCCCTGGCAACATGATCTTTTTATCTCCATGGTTTTACCTATCTCAGAATATCACAGTTAGAAGCCTATAGTATGTAGTATTTTCACATTGGCTTCTTTCACTTAACAATATGCATTTAAGTGTCTTTCATAAATTTTTGTGGCTTGATACCTCATTTTTTAATCACTGAATAATATTCCATTGTATAAATATACCAAAGATTGTCTATCCATTGTCACATTGAAGGGCACCCTGTTTCTTTTTTACTTCTCTGTTTTCGGATTAGTCCTCAGGACTATTTTTTACTTCCACTCGGTATCTTTAACAGGCAACCATAAATTTCTTGCTTCTTTATATTAGCATGTTTAACTACTAGTCCAACATGAAAATGACAGGACTTACAGTGTGTTTGGTTGGCAGCCTCAGTATTGGTGGTATACCTACATTAATCGGCAAGTGGTACTTGAATATGTACCTAAAGCCAGTGGGATACATTTTTAAGATGGCATGCCTTCATTTACACAATTAATTGCCTACTTAGCCTGAGAACGATTTCCTGGATATTTCAAGAGGTAGTGACACTTTCACAACTTGAATTTGAAGTTAAGTATCTTTAGGAATGGGGTGGAAGCTTTGTCACCACCCATGAAATGAAAATAGGAGAGGTAACAGCAACCGAAGGGGATATTGCCCAGCAACAGGTCAGTGGTATTGGCCACATTTGGTTTGCTCCAGGAAAGCTTAAATAGGGTCAGAGATATCACATTTGGACAATGTTGGAAACGAATACACAATTTAACTTATTTATTCTTAAAATTTATAAAAATGGTCCTCTTGAGGAATGTTATGAATATTATTTTGTTTTATAAACACTGGCTCCTTTGTGGGAGTGAGCTTGCATCAGGCATTTTTATGTGTACCTGTCCTCCTGGCTGCAGTTGGATTGGTCTAGGAGAGGACATAACTCAAGTCAATTAAATACAAAGAAAAGATTCAGTCCTTTTGATTGTGGTTAGATTTGGAACAATTAAACTTTCATGCTACTGCAGGCCGTATTTTATGCCCTGGGCACCAAAGAAAGTCTGTCTTTAGAATAAGAAAAATGAAATCAATATTTATGGGGGAGAAACACGGAGTCTTATCTTTACTGGGTTCTGTTTCTAAGCATTTTCTTAAAGCAGATGTTACAGTTGTATCCTCAACATTTATTCTTCCCTCTTTTGGGAACTGCCTCAGTTTTAACTCTGATATCCACAACGTTGTAGTAGGAGTGGGTTTATGTATTATCCTTCCTGGTAACCTACCTATTGCCACCAATGGTGATCTGAGATTGGGTGGACCATGTTACTCAACAAGAGGTGAGCCTCAGGCTTCTGGTGCACATCATGACCCTATTTCTGGGACACAGGTGTTGTTTCAGAGATGAAAGAGGCCTCCAGACAGAATCAATGAAACAAGGTAAGAAAATTGTTGGGGTACTCAAGGAAAGAGGCTTTCTTACTCTTGTGGCAGCTTCTGGAAAAGACCCCCCTAAGTCCAGATGGGGATGATATATTGGACCCAGTTTATATGCCAACCCAGCCACATCTGCGTACTTGCCTTATTTGTAGACCAAAAAGGCTCCAACAACAGTCATGCTATTCCCAAGATTATGAACCCAAGTCGCTGTTGCTGCCATTGCTGTTGCTGGAGACAGAGAAGTTGGCAGAGAGATCACTGTGCCTATATGCTGGCTCCTCTGCTTCTGTGGGGTCCCTGGCTTTCCCAGCAGCTGCCTGGAGAAACCTGGGGACATAACCAGAAAGCAGGAGGGAGTTAGGTACCATGGGAATGACTCTGATTAGTGAAAAACCAAAGACAGGAAGTTTCTAATATATAAATTCTTTTCCATTCCTGCACCCACACAGATGGTCCTGAGATACAGTAGCTTGTGCAAACTTTCTGAAGGTCTCCTATTGTGTTTGCTCTCTCTTTCCTACCTCATTCTCCTTTGTCCCCAAATCACACTCCAGTCTTTAGTTGTCAACAAATCAGTTTTTGCCTCAGACTCTGAGAACCCAAGCTAAGACAGACAAGGAAGATATAACCTCACAAGTTGCTGGTCCTGTTGGGACTCAGAAAACAATATTCCAAAATGAAGGCTTCAGAAGCAGCCCCAGAAGCAAAACTTTTTCTCTGTCCTCCTGCCCTCCTGTGTCTCAGTCCCATTCTCCCCACTGGCTGGCCATAGAAACACAAATCCCTCTTCCACAGGACAGGTCACAGAAACCAGAACCCCTGGTCCCCGAAGCCAGCCATAAAACCTAAAAATATTATTCTAACTCTCCCCCAATCTTCCTGTGTACAAACTGACCATAAAGAAATTATTCAACCTACCTTGTTTGACTACAAGTCATAAGCCCCCCCATTCCAGAGAGGGTCCTGCCCCACACCCAGAAGGAAGGAATGCATGCTCAGAGAGAAGAATCTTGACAGACAGGCCTTGCTGGGTTTCCCCACTCGGTCCATTAGCATTAGACAATACCCTTTTTGTCCAATCATCTCTCTACATGGCTGCCCATACTTTGTTCAACCTAACCATAAAAGTGGACAATTTCCATTGTATCTTTGGGTTTTCATTCTGAAGCCTCCTGTGTCACGTAAAACTATGATCAAATAAATTTTTATGCCTTTTCTCCTATTAATCTGCCTCTTGTCAGTGATTTTCAGCAAACCTTCAGAGGGCAAAGGGGAAGTTTTCCCTTGGCCCCGACAGTAGCTCTCTCGTGACTGTGGGAACTAGGGCAAGGACGAAGCGGGTATTGTGAAAGTCAAGTGCAGAGCGGGAAGACACTCGGTAACATCACCGACCTACTGAATCAAACCAGCCCAGAGCCCTTCCTACCTCTGGACTTACTTGAGACAAGAAGAAGTCCGTTATATCTAGGTAGCTGTGATTGGCAGCTGAAAACATTTACCTGAGATCCTTCTGTAGTCTCACCAGTGTTTGCAGAGACCTCCTCCCTCTCCTGTGAATCCCCATCATGGCTGTAAAATAAATTCCCTTTTAGATCTTAAGTTAACATAAGTTGGTTTCTGGCACCTGTCATCAATTGAACCCTAACTGATAACACCTGCCCTCTCTGTTGGTACTAATGAAATATCTCCTTAGAGCCTCTTGTTACAATCCTGGTCCTTTTCACCCTTAAAAAAAATCAAAATCAGTTAAAATGTATCGAGTATATCTATAGCCATGTATAAAACACAGTTTTTTTCTATTTTAATTTTAAAACTAAACATAATGTTCTTTAATAACTCTGAAAGTTCTCCCAAATAAAATCCAAACGACAATGCTCCCAAATAAGAATAGTTTAAGAGTTAATCTCTGCCAAGCCAGCTTTCCCCCAGATGATGGATTTGTTAGTTAATCATTCTGAAGCCAGGATTAGAGCACAGTCAACAGTTTAACAAACCGTTCATTTCCTACAGTACCGAGTAGTTTCATGGGCTTTTTACTCTTATGCCATAAACAGGACTATAAATTGTATTAGTAATTGTTTTTGAAAAGGATGTCAAGACTTCCGTTCTAAGACGGTGATTTGAGCCTGGGTATTTAACTACTCCCTCTCCTCCCAAGTTCCTACAGAAATGTCCAGAAACATATTTTAGAATACTGTTAAAAAATTATTCTGAAAAACAGTAAAGAGTGCTATCAACTAGGCCAGTAACTGGGAAGAATTTGGCAAAACAGCATACACAAGAGGACTTAGAGGGAAGAACTGACTCTCTTAAGATTTAGCTGCTACAAGGAAAAGCCCACCTGAACTTGAGCAGGAGCAGCAGGGGCTGGGGGCAGGGCTGGCGACAGTGGAGTATTTGGTGGCTGCAAAGCAAGGTCTTTGCCGAATCAGGTTGCCACTGGGGGCCACCTTGTCCCTAGAAGGGGAGACAGTAGGCTAGGTAACTTCAAGTCACCCAGTAAGCATAGGAAAATTTTTAAAAAATAAAACAGGAAAAAGAAGAAAAGAACAGCAAGGGCCTGCAGAAAGCCTGGCCTCCTGCAATTGCATTCACTTCCCGTGGTCATTGTTGGAAACTGGAAAACACTTTCTAATCATTTGCCAGGGGTTGCTGAGCAATTTTCTTCAATCAGGAAGCAGGTTGAACTTTGCTGATTATATGAAAAAGGCAAAACCCACAGCTCTCAGGAACCTAAAGATTCAGGTAATAGGATCCAGGGAACTGATTGAAGTTTATTGATTTTCAATTGATGAAACATTGACAGCTGCACAGGGTGGTGAAATTACACCCCTTAGCTCAGAGAATATTGTTTCTCATCCCAGACTCATTGTTGAAGTTGACAAGTAAATGGGTTTCTGGTAAACATTTATTCCATTTTTCAATCTGGACACTAAATTGGTATGTAGCAATAATGTGAGGGTAATTATAGGAGTCTGAAGGACCTTAAGTCTTGCAAAAGCCTACACGTTTTAGAAAGAAGGCTGTTTCTTTTACTTCTGAATGGGCATTAGATTATTCAAGAGGAAAATGTATACCAAGGAACTGGATTCAATTCAACTCAAAAAATATATATGTGGGCTTTCTGTGAGGCAAGACACAGTGCTTAAGCTTACCCTGATGGAGACTTCTTCCTCATTATCTCCCTTATCCTCCCGTTTAAATACCTTTTCATTAATTCTGCAAAACCCTCCTGAGAGTTCTCTGCTCCCACGGAGCCAGCCTTTCTCACTGCAGTTGAAAACAGCTCTTCACAACAGATGATTAGGTTTTACCCCTGCGCTCCCCCCCCACTGTTGGGGTGGAGGCGAGATGGTAAGGAATTACTCTTCTGAATGGATTTCTCAGCACCCACCTTGTCTTCCTCCTTCTTATTCGTGGGCCACCCCCTCCCATTTCTCCTCAAGAATGTTCTATAGCAAAATCCTAATTAAAATGTACCGTACGAAGAATAGGGAGCTTTAAACCTCTGAGGCTCAGTGTCCTCATGTGTAGAATGGGGTTAATAATTCATCCCCAGTGGGGTCATGTGCAGAATAAGATAATGAATATGAAACATATTTTAAAATAGTCCACCGTGGAGAACACAGAGACAAAGTGAGACAGCCCTGGAGAACCCAGGCTGGGAACCTGCAGCCGGGCGGACTGTGCGACTCTGAGCAGATCATTTTACCTTTGTATTCGTCAGCCCATGTGTAACCGGGAGTATGAGCGCGCTCATCCACTTCATTCAACTCTTGTGAGAATTAAGCGAGTTATTGTATGTCGAGTTCTTAATATAAGTTAGTATAAAATAAAAGACATTATTATCATTTCAGCATAACCTTATCATACCCAAGAGGTTTTCTATGTCCTCCACAAAGTGACAACTTTCAATACATGTGACGGCCCCTTTAGAGGGGGTGTGGTGTGTGGGAGAAAACGCAAGTCAGATGTGGAATCAAGTCTCCGCATTCAGCAGGGATCTGAGTTTCACCTGCAGGTGAAGGGTTAGAACTCAGGTGAAGTACACGGAATTAAGGAGAAGGCACTGAAACTGCAGAATGAGACTCACCGCACGTGCACGCAGGCCGGCTCCAGGCAGGGCACGGCGCACGCCACTACCGCCCAGGGCAGCACCTTCCTGCCCGTGCCCGGCCCCTACTGGCAGAGGCCCTTACCTTGTATCTTAAAAATTTCGGTGTCTACAATCATCCCCTAAACTGGGTTAACTACCAAGAGCCGATCATCACCCAGAGGTACTAGATACAGTTCTTACTTTTCAAAGAGGGATTTCTAGGTGGGGTTTTAGGCTCAAAGACAGTCCAAGGAGGGATTTCGTGTGAGCTGATGGATGATGATAGGATAGGAAGGGGCTGCTGGGTGTTCAGGACCAGATGGAGACGGTTGCAGTCCCAAGCGCTAATAAGATTTTAATACCCATCATACCCCATATACTTCATAATAAACTTATGCTTATTAAACTTCTACTAAACTATAAAACATAAACACAAAACCCACATGTATGCTGAGACCGAAATAAAATCACTTTAAACTTCCTAACTTCCAAATTTTGGATAAGTTCTCCCAAGCTGAGTCCATCAATCTCTCCCTCTCTCTGGCCCTGTTTTCTGGTGCTCTCAGCACATTCTTAGGCTGCTGCTGGCCCTGCTACCTTTGCATCCTGCTTCCATGGTCACCAGGCATGTCACCTCCCCCGGCTGAGAAGGCTCCTCAGGACCCCTCACTAGGCTCTGCCACCGGGGCCATCTCATCTCCTTCCCCTCATCCAGAGCCCTGGCTGTCTGTGCCGATGACTGTACTTCGTTTTGCAGGTGAAGCCCAGCGCCGTGAACTCTCACCTCAGGGAGGTGGGACAGCCAACACCTCTTCCAGTGTCTTGTGTGGAGTGTGTTCTGCACTGGGAAAAGCAACCACAGAGTGGGTGCAGGAATCACTTTGCTGTCTCTTTGGGGACTGAGGCTCACCTGGGCAGGGCGGATTTAACCCCTGCATACCCAGCTTCTCCTCCAGTGTCGGCAAAGAGAATCGTGTGGTGGTGAAGAATGCAGGCATTGAGGCGGAGGCACCCGGCTACTTCACCTTGCTCAGCCTGTTTCCCCCAATGGAAACGGGTATGATGAGAGAGCGTAGGATGCAGTTAGTCTTCGTAAAGAGTAACTGCAGTGACACAGGTTGGCACAACGCCTTGGCTCAGAGCAAGCATCTAATAAGTGGTAGCTTCGATCTATAACGAGGCCGGTTCCTGTGACATTCAGCAGCAGAGGCAGCTCAGCTAGGGCCCTTACCCTGCAATTCTCCTTTCCCTCCTGGCAAATCCCCTGGAGAAGCAGAGGGGAGGCTGGGGACCTACCTGTGGTGTCAGGGAGGGTGCCCCGCACTTTACTCACTCTACGATTTGTCGCCAAATAAGCACTCAATTAGCAGATACACCTGGCCTACAGATTAGGCGGCAATACATCCCTGTCCTTTCCCCAGCTCCTGGAGACCACCTGGCTTTCCAAGGCCAGGTAATTGAGGAAAGGAGATAATGACACCCTCAAGGCTTTCACAAGATTCTCGAGCTGAAGCCATTATATACAAAGAATTGCCCGAAAGTGAGAAGGGCTAATTTGACAGGCTGGGAGAGTGGGAATAGCACCTCTGGCAGTTTCAATCTATGACTTTTGCTTAACACTTAAAAAACAAAAAAGTTTCAAAACCCAGATAATATCCATTAGTATTTAGAATTACCTGCAATAGTCCCCCTTATCCATGGGGAAGATGCATTCCAAGACCCCCAGTGAGTGGACACCTGAAACCACAGATAGTACCGAACCCTAAACTTTATGTTTTTTCTTATACATACATGGCTCTGATAAAGTTTAATTCATAAATTAGGAAGAGTAAGAGATTAACAATGACTAATACAATAGAATAATATAAAAATACACTGTAATAAAAGTTATATGAACATGGTCTTTCTCAAAACATCTTATTGTACTGTACCACCGGTAACTGAAACCATGGAAAGTAAAACCGCAGACAAGGGAGGGCCTACTTTGATTGTAAAGTGAACTCCACAGTCAAATGGCTGCCTAAGGACTCTGCATAAATGGATTCTAGAACACTTTGCATCCCACCAGTCTAGTATGCAAGAACTAATCTGATTCGTACTTGATCCCTTGGGGACTTTACAACCATAACCCCATTCAGGGCCTGTTTCAGGGGTGAGAGACCTGTGCAATCACGTGGGCCCAGTGCTTAGAATGTCCCCTCGTGTAGTTCAAAGTTTTGGTGTCACCAGCATGAAATTCTTAACAATTTTTGAATGAGGAACCCTGCATTTCACTTTGCACTGGGCCCTGCAAATTATGTAGCTGGTTCTGGCCTTAGTACCCAGTCCAGTGTCTATTGTACAGTAGATGCTTTTTTGTTATTGGAAGAATATTAATTATCAATAATGTGTAATATGCTCTCTGACTCTTCACTAGCAGTATATTCAAGCCATGGTCCATAAAGCATTTTAAACCCTCTGGTGTTAGACAAGCTGCACAAAGGCAGCATGTTACCTAAAAATTATACTTGAAACTTAGAAACCTAATTTGATACGTTAAATACCAGTGGATTCCCCGCAGACAGAGACTTTACAAATCGTCCTTCTGCCTGATAGTGACAGCTTCTGCTATTAAAAATCTCAGAGGAATAACAGGTCAACAGTGTTGGGTACGGATTGCTGCAAAGGCAATGTGCTAAGTTACTGAGGTGATGCCATTATATCCCGAGAAACGCATATTCAGATCTCATTCAAATGAAGTTCTCAGGGGGAATTGCCCTTTGTATAACAATTGATTTTTCTGAAGTGAATTACCAGTTACAGGATATTTACTCTGGTTTGTTGTTTGGGGATTTGGAGATGTGTCTGAAAATGTGTCTACATTTAAGGAGAGAGAGCTGAAAAGCAGGGCAGCATGCAGAATTATAATCAGGAGGTTGATGATAAAATCATTAAAAGAAATAAAGCAGAATCGAGCTAAAAACACAAACAAAAAACCCTGAGAAGTGGGATGCTGAAAGGGAGAACATGGTGGCTGGATACAGAGATGAGGTGATGAATTAAACTTCCTCTTCCATTCAAAAGAATTCAATAGGCAAGGACACTATCGGTGTAAGTTAAATAAAATATTCTTGTTGGAAAACAAGGTGATGATGTGGGGGGGGGTGATTGTAATATTTTACAACGAAAGATAATAGAAAAAAGAAGTGACATTCCTTCTAAGTGCCTTTTTTTGCACCTATCTATGGATCTCGGTCACTGACACTTCCCAGCGTTCTCTCTCAGGTCCAGGCAGCAGCTGAACATCCAGAGGAAAGAAAGGCTGAGGCTTCACTGGCAACAGCATATGTAGTAATTACAGCATAAATACGATCAGAAATAGAGAAGTCCAAATAGGAAAGGAAATGAGAGCCTAGAGTTTAATAACTGATTCAAAAATCATTTTGGATTAAAATGAGCACTGTGCTCATGAGACCTGCACAAAGGATTGCAGCCAGGGGGATATTTGATTGTGCTACACCAAAAGCACAGAGTTGGTAACTCCTGAAAGAGTCTTTTTAGGATGAATTTAACCTGAATGCTGTTCCCTCCAGTCAAAAGCCAAAGCACAGGATAGGATTCCTCTCTCAGCTAGAGCATAAACGCAAGTGAGAAAAAAGAAAAAGTAAAGAGAGAGATCATCTGCAGCAACATGCTACATGTTGTGGACCTTGAATGATCGCAGGTGGAAAGACAGAGTTCTCTATAATCGGTATTACAGCCTCCGAATAAGGAAATTCTGTGTGGCCGTGAAGAATAGAAACGGGTCAGGAAAGAAGAGTGTCAGACAACGAGAAGGATGAAAGAGAAGGCTGCAGGCCAGGCCAGTGCTGAGACGGCTTTTGAAGCCAGACTTGTTTGGGGTTTTCACCAATTGACTTGGTGAAGAGAGAGTAAGGATTAACGTCAGAACCACATTATTTTATTTGTAGTTTGTCGGTGATACTTAGGTTAACAGTTGAACAAACTGTGTGTGGTTCTCATTCCAGCACAGAAAACAACATAAAGTTTAATATTAGACATTCATGTCCTAAAGTTCCTTGGCTACTCCTACCACAGGAAAATTTACACTGGCCAACTTTTTCCCTGGGCCCCACCTGCTCCCACGTCGGGAGCTACCCCACCCACCCAAACGCACTCCACTCTCCACTCTTCCTGTATTCGTCTAAACCCCTCTGACTCCTACTAGGGAGCTGCCAAGGCCCACCCCTAAATTTCTTTGCTTTTTAAAGCAGTGGGATAGAGCTCTTCTTTGTCTAAGTGTCTTCTTTCCAGGATATGCCCAGGAGGAAGGCCACAATTTGCAAAGTGAAACAAGCCCTTTAAGTTTTTTTTCTAAACCAACAGGAAAGTCTCACTGTAGTAGGAATCCTACTCTCGTCCTGGCCCAACAGTTCAAACACCAGGTGGCTCTTTAAGATGATTTGTTTTCTACTTTACAAATTGCTATGCCACTAAATATTCTTCTAGAATAATATTTTTAAATGGTACCATATAATTCAATCCCATGGATGTGAAACTTTTATAATACAATGCCCTGTTGTTGGATATTTTAGAATTATTTAATATTATTGCCAGTATTTTGTTATTATAAAAAGGACTAAAAATTTATTCCTATTTATATATTTTTCTGCATGTATATTTCCTTAGTATAAATACATTAAAGTAGAATTGTTACATAAAAATTATAAATTCAAAGCAAAATTCTGCAGCTTTTTGTATATATTTTTAATGACTTGCAGAAAGCTTCACAAATGTATAAAATGCCTATTTTCTTGTACTCTTAGCCACTCTGGGTAGTGGAATTCTTATTTTTTCAGAAATGAAGTAAAAAAAAACTTATGGTATTATAATTATTACATGGCCAGGCATGGTGGCTCACACTTATAATCCTAGCACTCTGGAAGGTCAAGGAGGTCTTGAGCTCAGGAGTTAAAGACCAGCCTGAGCAAGCGTGAGAACTGGTCTATACTAAAAATAGAAAAATTAGCCAGGTGTGGTGGTGCTTGGGCCTGTAGTCCCAGCTACTGGGGAGGCTGAGGCAGGAGGATTGCTTGAGCCCAGGAGTTTGAAGTTGCAGTGAGCTATGATGATGCCACTGCACTCTAATCCTGGGTGACAGAGTGAGACTCTGTCTCAAAAAAAAGAATTATTACAAATTATCATAATAATAAATAAATTATCAGATAGTTTAATGGTCATAAATAGTATGAGCTGCTTAAGGTTTAAAGAAAGAAAAATTACAACTTGACCAAAGGAATTTCCTTAGGCTTTCATCAGTAAGTCATTCCAACATCATTCCTTGCTGTTGAGATCTCTGGCTGAGCCTCATCCTCAATGTAACTGTGATTTGACGTATTTTATAAGGCTGAGTGGAATGGCCCAAAAACAAAAAAACAAAGGTATTGAAAGGGTTTTAATATCAAAAAAAAAAAAAGCTTCAGTTGAGCTGATGGTCTCATTCATTTGCATCAAAGCAAGATTATTTTGAAGAACTCTAGGCCAACATTGCCAATATATATTGGCACATGGCATATTTAAAATACAAACCCACTATTCCCTTATACCCACCTTTTGCTCTAGTCAGGCTGGTCAGATCATGCTTACCAATTTCTTTTTAAATTTCATAAGAAACATACGAATATTTTTAAAAGATATGAAAATGTTACAGATAGGAAAATTTCACTTTCAGCTATAATAAAATAACATGTAACAGATTAATCCTACCTTGAGAATATATAAACCTACATAAAAATTAAACCGAAAAGTACAGCTCTTTGAAGAAATCAGAAAGCAACCAAGACAGCTATGACTTCAAAGACCAAAGTCTTAGAAAAAAGAGAAATGCATTGAAGTGAGTCTTTCATTCACTGAACCTTTTTTTCCTCTCAGGATATTTGCTGAAGAGCAAGTACTATAGCCTAAAGATTGTTACAGTCTCATTGGGCTGGAGAGATAAAAATTTGGAATTCGGAACTACCAAGAGTGTATGTGCCAAGATTTTAGAGAAAAGGCACAGAGAAGCAAGCCAGATATTTTTCCTTTATCTCCTTTTGAAACATTTGCTGATTATTAAATACACCTGTAGGGCAAGAGCTGAGAAACCAAGCAGAAGGCAGCTTCTAAGAGACTAAAAAGCTAAGCAGAAATTTCGACAGTCTCACAGTGCAGGAGAGAGGAAAACTGCTGTTCACAGCCTGCCAAGGAGGAATGGTCCCAGTTGATGCCACACACTTTCAACTGAGATCCTTAAAGAGCTATGCCCGAGAGTAACACGAATTATACTACCAGGCTTCAGAAAGCCTGAAACTGGGCCTTGACTAAATCAGTGTGATCTTTCTGGATTACCTCTGCCTGCCAGAAGAGAAACAAATTCTCTCTGGAGGAAGATAGCATCATCCAAACCCCTTGCAATTTTTTCCATAAATTTCCAGGATGCAATAGAATAGACATACCAACAAAAAAATCATTAGACATGCCAGAGAAAAAGAGACCAAATACTTAAGGAAAAAATATGCAATAGACATGACTCACTGGTGATCTAGCTCTTGGAGTTATCAGACACAGCCTTTAAAATAACTATGATTAATATATTCAAAAATATTGATGAAAAGATGGAGAATTTCACCAGAGAACTAGAAGTTATGAAGAAAACCATTGCTATACATATCATAATAATACTACAACAGAGAGGGAGGGAGGGAGGGAGAAACAGAGACAAGGAGAGACAGACTCTTTAAAACAACAGGAGGAAAAAAGGAAAAAGATGCACGTTCTTCAGAGGAAGAACAAGAAGACTAACAACTGTTTCTTATACAAAAACAACATATACCAACATATAATGATATAATATTTTTAGTGTTAAAAAAAAGACTGCTGTTCTCGAATTCTATACCCAGCAAAAATATTCTTCAAAAATTAAGATGATGTAAAGACTTTTAAAACAAAAACCAAGAGGAGTAATAGTAATCATATACCTACATGAAAAGATATACAAAAGGGAGTTCTACAGGCAGAAGAAAATGATTCCAGATGGAAGAATGGTAATATAAGAAAGAATGAAGAGCTCTCTAAAAGGTAAAAACATAGGTAAATCTAAATATTATTGTTTAAAGCAAAAACAATAATAGTGTCTTGTGTGATTTAAAAACATGGCAAAAATAACACAAAAAGCACAAAAGAGGGTAAACAGAGCTAGAGTGTTGGAAAGTTGAAAGATTTTTACATTGTCCAGGAAGTAGTAAAAGTACTAATTTATATTATTCTACAATAATCCAAAATATCTTCTTATAATATCTATGCTAATAACTAAAAAAAAAGTTAAAAGAATATGTAACTTCAAATCACAACTTAGTAAGAGGAAAAGAAAAAAGAATGTATAACTACAAAATAACAAAGGACAAAAATGAAATAATAAAAATTACAAATTCAAAAGGGATAATAATGTAGAGTAAAGAAACAACATATGATAGAACAAATAGAAAACAAAGGGTATGATGGCAATTTTAACAAAATTTTGTTAATAATTACATGTCATGAAATGGCTAAATACTCTAATTGACAAAAACTGTGGATAAAAACATAATTAATTTTGCTTATAAAAGACACACTTTATAAGGACAGAGAAAGACTGTAAAGAAATGAAGGAGAAAAGATAAACAATTTAATATAAGCTGAATAAACTGGTAGCTGTAATTATATCAGTTAAAGTAGACTTTAACGAAGGAAGTATAAGAGACAAAGGCATAAATTTGCATGAATCTAATAACATGCAATATATAATACATGTGAAAAATGATAGAAGTAAAAGTAGAAATAGACAAATCCTCAACTCTCATAAAAAAAGACAGAACTAGTAGTTTAAAATATCAGTGAAGATACAGATTTTAAAAACAAGATAGTACATTTAACCTAATTGACATATAGAGAACCCTGCACCTAACAAGTGCTGAATAAATACTCTCTTTAAGTAAATATAGACCATTTACTAAAATTGACTATATGTTGGGCTATAGTAAAAGTCTCAACAAATTTCACAGAATTGAAAGAAATACAAATTTTATTCTCTGATCTTAGGGGAAACTAAGCTAGAAATCAGCCATACACATAAATCATTTAAAAAAAAAGTCCAGTGCTAGAAAATTAAGCAGTAAACTTTTACATATTGCATTGATAAAAATAAGAAATCACAATGAAAATTAGGAAGCATTTTTAATTAAATGATAATGGAACTATACTTTATATCAAAATTCTGGGTTATAGCTTGTTTCAGCTAGCTTTTGCTATGTAACAAACATCCCCAAACTTAGTGGCTTACAAACAAGCATTTTACTATGTCAAGATTCTGTGGGTCAGCTGGGTGGTTCTTCTGTTCTGATTTGGCTGAGTTCTGCTGGACTATCTTGTGTCTGGGGTCAGCTGAAGGGTTGACTGGAAACTGGAAGATCTAGAATGGTCTTACATGTCTAGCACTTAGCAAGCTTTCAGTCAGGGTGCCTCAGTTCTCCATGTGGCCTTTTATCTTCCAGCAAGCTAGCTAGCTCTCATTCACATGGTGAAAAGATAAAAAGATAAAGCACAAAAATATAAAATAAGCTTTAATGTTTAAAAAGTTTTCAAGTCTCTGCTTCATATTTCTTAATATCGTATGGTCAAACCTAGACTCAAGGGTAGACACCTCTCGATGCAGAAGAAGAAAAATCTGTAGCTATTTTGCCAATCTACTGCACAGTTAATGTAGTGCTCAGAGGGAAATTTATATCTTTAAATACATGTATTAGAAAAGAAGAAAGATCTGAGTTTTTATCTCAAGAAGTTTAAAAAGGAATAGCAAATTAAACTGTCCAAAAATAGAAAGAAGGCAATAATAAAAAATAGAAATCAGTGACGTAGAAAACAAATGTATAATAGAGAAATTTAAAAAGCCAAAAGCTTGTTTCTCAAAAATACTGATAAAATTGATCAACTTTTATATTTAGCAAGACTGACCAAGAAAAATTAAAGAGAAAACACAAATCATCAATAAAAGAAATTAAATATGGGATATTAATACAGATATTTCAAAGATGAAAGTATTTATGAATAATGGTATGCCAATATATCTGAAAATTCAGATAAAATGGAAAAATTCATTGAAAAATATAATGTATCAAAACTAACAGCAAAAGCAATAGAAAATCTTTCATTTATTAAAGCAATTGTATTTGTCATGAAAAATCTTTCCACAAAGAAAACTCCAGACCCACATGGCTTCACCAGTGAATTCTTCCAAATATCTAAGGAATAATCCCAATCTTACACAAATATTCCCAAAGAATAAAAAAATAATTGACAGTTCCCAACTAGTTTTATGAGACCACCAAAGCCTCATGCCCAAAATTTATGATCTGATCTCTCTTACAAACAGAAAACAAAAAATCCTAAAGAAAATATTAGCAAATGAAATCCATCAACCAGAAGGGCTTGTTCTAAGAATGTAAATTGAAAAAACTAGAAAATCAATCAATAAAATTAACCATGTTAATAGCATAAAGGAGAAAAATTATGTGATTATCATCTTGTTAGATTAAAAAAAAGAATTTGATAAAATTTAATCCTCAAACATGATTTTCTTTTAAAAAAAATTGGTAAACCAAGAATAGAAGGAACTTCCTTAAATCCATAAAGGATATCTTTCTAAAAACCCACATAATAACAGATACAAAATTACAACTAAATAGGAGGAATGACTTCTGATGTTCTACAGCACTGTAGGGTGAATATGGTTAACTGTAATTTACTGTATATTCTCAAAAACCTAGAAGAGAGAATTTTGAATGTTTACAATACAAAGAAATGATGTTTGAAGTGATTTGCTCATTATACATTGTCTATATGTATCAAAACAATCACTCTGTAGTCCATAGATATGTACAATTATTACCTGTCAACTGAAAATACAAAGGATAAAATATTACATTAAATAATTCAGCAAGGTCCCTATATACAATATCAATATACAAAGCTCAATTATGCTTCTATATCCTAGCAAGATACAATTGGAAGATGAAATTTTAAAATAATATAATTTTAAACATATAAAAACAAATTAAATAAAAACTATTCATGACATCACCAGAGAAAAATACCAAACATCACTAAGAAGAAAAAAAGAAGATCTAAGTAAATGAAGATATACTAGCTTTTTTTTTTTTTTGAGACAGAGTCTGGCCATGTTGCCTGGGCAACGAGATGGGGTCTCGCTCTTGCTCAGGCTGGTCTCGAACTTCTGAGCTCAAAGGATCCGCCCGTCTCAGCCTCGCAGAGTGCTAGGATTACAGGCCTGAGCCACTGTGCCAGGCCGAAGATAAACTAGCTTTTGGATTACACTACTGAATATTAGAAAAATGTCAATCTTCTCCAAATTAATCTTTAGTTTGCATAAAATCCCAATTGAAATTCCAGTAGAATTTTTTATAGAAATTGACAAGTAGATTCCAAAATTTAAATGGAAATACAAAGGACTAAAAGTAGTGAAAAAAACACTTGAAAAATAGCAAGTTGGAAGACTTAGGTTACCAAATATCAAAGCAGTACAA
Source organism: Avahi laniger (assembly GCA_963575035.1). Taxonomy (NCBI): domain Eukaryota; kingdom Metazoa; phylum Chordata; class Mammalia; order Primates; family Indriidae; genus Avahi; species Avahi laniger. The sequence goes on from CAUYSK010117896.1 coordinate 46,615, forward strand.
AGCTGCAGTTATTTAAACACAAAATCAACAGTGTGGTATTAGTGCAAGATAGAAAAATAGATGAAGAAAGGAATAGAGTCCAGAAACGGACTTATACATACATGGCAACATTTTTACTAAAAAGAGGCCACAGCACTGTAGTAGGACAAAGGGGGAACTTTTTCAGTCAAAGATGCTTGGTAAGTTGCATATTCATGAAGAGCTAAACCTTGACATGTGTCACACAGTATACATGAAAATCAATTCCAGATGGACAATAGATCCAACTGTCAAAGGTAAAACAATGATGCTTCTAAAAGGTAGCAAAAGAGAACATCTTCATGACCTCCGCAGCAGAAAACTGGAACATCACCCCTATTATCTGGCTCAGACATACATATCTGACCTGCTCTGCACAGTCATCTTCTTTTATTCTAGCCCACTCTGATTATGCACCACTCTTCATTTCTTAGTTACCACCACACAGTTTAGTACTAATACTATAGATGGCTCCCAATTTTTGTCATGTGCGGTTCTCTTGCAAGCTTTACCATGACCATTAGTTTGTATTCCTAGTTTTAACAGTGACTGAGTTAGTGCTGGACACATAATAGGTGCTCAGTTAATAACTGAGAACTTCAAGTGGTCCAATCTCTTGGAACTTTTGTTCTGCCTTTTGCCCTTCTATGACTTTGTGCTCCAGTCCAAATATCCAGTGAGTCTGACCTAAGTGTTGCCTGAGAGCAAAGCACTGTGCTTGGCATGGTGCAGCCTGCAAGGTTGTGTAGGTCCCATTTTATGCTCTAAAAGAGCTTAATCATCTCTTAGGGGAGATATGGGAACACCATAACTGTTTTATATTTCAACAAGGCACAGGATGAGTGTCGTGGAAATGGCCATAATATTTAATATAAATTCTGAGAGAAGAAGGGATTATAACTGTCTAACCTAATCAAGGGGACATTTGAACAAATGCCATCCGAGACAGGTCCTGAAGATTACAGTAGGGCATTCCAGGCAGAGTGCAAACCTAATGAACATTTCTTGAATTGATGCATTGTGTTTCCTAAATAACTGTCCAAACAGATTTCTCCTGAAATAGTTAGATTGACCTTCTATAACCAGCGAAGAGAGCTTGTGGAGACTATGCGGCAGGTGCTATTGAAAACACTGAATGAATGAAGTGGTTGCTTCTGTCTGAATTCTATGGCTTTTAAAACTGCCAGGAGTTTATGTCAGCAGAAGCTCTTAGCTTTTGTATACATGAGATGTCTGTTTTCTGCTGGTCCATTCCAGCTCAGGGGAAAAAGCTATTATAACATGCTTTCTTTAATACTTTTTATTAGGTCTTCTATTGCCTTTGTTCAACCGAATAAAGAAGCTGCATTACATTTTTAAAAGAGTTGAAAGAAGTAGTCATAACAATAAGAAATCCAGATTAGCTTTAAGATTCACACCAGAGATTAGTGGGAATTTAGGAAGAGATGGGAAGGCCCTGAGTTCCTTGGTGTTAGTGTAACATTGCGCCTGGGTTGCAAACTCGAATGCCTGCAGAGAACATGAAGGCAAGAGAAGTGGATGGACTCAAGGAAAAAATATCAATGGCATTAATGTGATGAGAAACGGCAACTGACACTTGGACTTTAATAAGGCGAATTCTCAGGCCCTATCCAGACCTACTAAATCAGAAACTCTGGGCTGGAGTCCAGCAGCCTCCAGATGGTGCTGATTGATAGTAACGTCTGAGAACTGCTGCACTAAGAAATGGTGAAAACAGAGGCAAACTGGTGTGTTCACGCCCCATGTCAAGGGCAGACATTTCTTAGCTCATTTGATTTTTGCCTTATAGGATATGGAAATTATGTTGCCAGACCTTCCGATACTGTAAAGAGAATTCACACATCTGAATTTTTATGTGATATCTTCGGATTAAGTATTGGCCATTATTACAAAAAATACTCTGGTGGCCAAGAATAACTGTAACCAACATTTTACCATGGGCTATTAGTTTGCAATGTCTAACAGTGATTAAAAGCAAGCTCTAGATTCAGAGAGTGTAAGTTCAAATTCCAGCTCTTCTTACCATGCAGGTGACCTCAAAGAAATTAACTTCTCCAAGCCTTGATTTCCTTCTGTATAAATGGGCATAATAAGTACCTGCTTCACAGGTTCCTTGTGAAAGTGGAATGAGGTAACGTATACAAAGTACTTATTCAAGGGCCTAGCACATAGTAAGTGCTCAATAAATGATACCTTGATAATTACTCAGCTCAAGCACAGGATATGCTAGGTCTGCTGAGAAAAGGAAGGAATGTGGGCCAGGAGAGTAGGGAAATGATTGGCTTCTTTAGGTTGAGCTGAGTGGTCCTATATACAGTGTCGAGAGTGTGTGGCAGTCTCATCCAGGGACTAAGCTGCGCTTCGTAATAGTATAAAGGAGATTAGTTTGATGTGGCCCACCCAGTAGGAGAAGATTCCTATAATCCTCATTGTTACTCTGGGAATCTGTTCACATACAGCCAGAACTCAGCCTAGGCAATTCTTAAATTCCTGAGAGCCCAAATAAGTGGGTCATTTTTAAAGCATAAATGTAAGAGCAGACAGTAACCTGGCAGATGCTCAGACCCATCTGTGGGCCAGGGTGTCTGAAGGTGTGGGGAAAGGGGAAGTGGAAAAACGATAACAAATGGTGTGACCTGGAGGCTAAATTGGCACCCAGAGTTTATGCTCAGCACAGCAGATACCAGGTGTGTGGGCAGCTGAGATAAACTCCAGGCTCCTCATCTGGAGGGGCTGAGGCAGCTGATACATTTCCTTCTTCATCTAGACCAGCTCAGCTCCTAGGCATGAATGAGCCTGGAGGGGAAGGCATTGGAGACCCTCACTGCGAGTGGCAAGAAGGGTGACGTTTGACAGACGCTGGTGCAGGCAGTGGGGAATCACTTATTCTTTAGGAGGCAAGATGTCATAGCGCTGTATTAAAAGTGTCAAATTTGGGTCAGTGTGTAGGATCCACTGAATGAGGAATCAGAGAAAAAAATAAGACTGTTGGATTTACCTTGGCCAGAGGTGACAGAATCTCAACATTTGGACCACAGCTCCTCTCCTGTACCCACAATCGACATCTCTGATCGATTAAAGCAGGCCCTCCTGCTGATTCCAGACAAGGCATCCAAATCTTTTCCAAACTCTGCTCTACCTAGACAGCCACTCTGATGGATAGAAACTGGCATGCAAAACCCTTGGTCTAGGTGTCAATTGCTACGGGGCAATGACGATGGAGGTGAAAAGGGAGAGGCTGCTCAGAAAATTTTGTGGAAATAATCAATAGCAGTCAGGACCTAGATTTTTGGTGGGGGCACGACAGGGCAAACACGGAGAAAGTCAGGGTCAAAGATCACAGTAATGCTTCAAGTTGCAGGAAGTAAAATATTTTACACAGTTAAGAAAAGCACCATTTCTGAAAAAATGAAAACATATAAACCACCCCCCACAAAGAATTCAGAAAAATGAATTGGTTGATGGGGAAAAGATGAGTTTGCCTTTTGAGGTCCTGGAAGAACATGCAGGGGAGGCGTCAACCCAGCAGTTCAACATGCCAGACACTCCTCTAACAGTAACGGGTTTTAACCTTGGTGTCTCGGTGTGTGATGCTTTGGGAAAACGCAAAGAATGTGTTGGATACTTTGTCCTTGAGAAGTTCGGAAGATAATAGAGAGATAACAGAGGCATAGGAACACCCACACATGACTAATAAATACATATGCCTCAAAACAAATCAAACAGAAACCACACATGCATATTTAGGAAAAGGATGAGTGATTGGAGAAAGGAGGCCGGTGATGGAAGGTGAAGCTCAAAGATGTGAGCGTGGACACAGCACTGGGGCCAGAATATTCCATGTGCATAGGTAGTTGTCCAAAGAGGCCACCATCATCCTGAGAGTGCAAAAGCAATCACTGATGTCATCAATATATGACATTTGCTTATTAAGCATCAGTCATATTCTAGGCATTACTGGAGTGGTCAAAAACCCTTTGCTCTCAAGGAATTCACAGACTTGTGGGCAAGAGAGACATACCGAGTTATTATAAAACAATATGGCAGGGGAGATGCTGAGGTACGAGTACGCATAGAAGCGCAGAGGTGCACACAGCAGGCTCTAATGCAGCCTGAGAGAGGCAGGGCAGGTGCCCTAGAGAGCATGAAGCTGGAGCTGTACTTTCGAAGCAAAGAGAAAGATTGATTCATTTATCCATCATCGTCCATTCACGTGCTAACTTTCCCAGGTCTCCTAGGCAGCACCTGGCAGGAACGGAGAAGCGTGTAGGTGTGGGGTACAACTCAGAGTGGGCACTTCAGTGCAGTTCCTCAGGCTTGATCCTGGAAACAGGCCAGGGAGTTTTGAGTCACCTTTTACTTATATAGTCATTCATTCATTTTTCTTTTAAGAGGGAAACGTAACACAGCATTTGTCTCTAAACTATTGTAATTCTTATATGCTGGCTAGCTTCCAGAATAATCTGATTAAATAGACTCAGTGTCTTTCAGGGCAGGCACTCCAAGAAATCTTTCTTATGTGCTGATATTCCCAAAAGCCTTCTCTCCCAGGAAAATGAAGGGGAAGTTGATCTCAAAGCTGTTAAGATTAGGGATTTTTGCTGTTGTTGTTTTATCACTTTTCGGTTTCTTATCTTTTTAAAATTTATTTTTTGTCATTTAAAAATTTCTAATTGTGGTAAAAAAACCCACAAAATTTATCATCTTAATTATGTTTAAATGTACATTTCAGTAGTGCTAAGTACATTTACATTATTGTACATCCCATTTCCAGAACTTTTTCATCTTTCAAAACTGAAACTCTGTACACCCATTTCTCCCTCCTCCCAGCCCCTAGAAACCATCATTTCTGTTTCTATGAATTTGACTACTCTAAGTACCTCATATAGTATTTGTGATTTTGTGACTGGTTTATTTCACTTAGCATAATGTTTTCAAGGTTTATCCATGTTGTAGCATGTGTCAGAATTTCTTTTCTTTTTAAAGCTGAGTAACATTCCATTGTATTCTGTGTATATTCCACATTTTGTTTATCCATTCATCTATTGAAGAATGTCTGAATTGCTTTTACCTCTTAACTATTGTCAATAATGCTGCTAGGAACATGAGAGTGCAGATATCTCTTCAAGATCCTGTCTTCAATTCTTTTGGATGTATACCCAGCAGTGGGCTCGCTGGACCATATGTTTCTCTTTTTAATTTTTTAAGGAACCCCCATATTATTTTCAGCAGCCGCACCATGTACGTTCAGGTCTCCCATCTTTTTAAAGGAGGAGTCCATAACCTCTGAGATCAGACAGGGCTAGGCAGGCTCTCTGAGCCCCTGACCCTGCTTTACCTCTTGCTTGGGTTAAGGCCCATTCTTCTACCAGTCTTTTGTGGAGGAGGAGGCAGCTGTCTCAGATGCCTACGCCATTAATGGGTAGCAATTGCATCACAATGTGAGGCCCAAGCAAAGAGTGAACTCACCCATCCTCAGCGGTTTCTCCTGCTGGGTTGCCGGCTGATCTCTGCTTCTGCTGGATAACAATCGGACCCTGTGTCTGGGAACCCTGCCTCACTGGAAAGCCTGCTTCCGCTGATGCAATGCCTTTAGCACTGATGACATCATGGCCCTTGATTTCCAGTGGGATCCCATTAAATTCTTTTTTGAGATCCTGTTAAATTCCCTTTTTGCTGACCTTCCAAGGTCAATCCCTGCCTATCTCTACTCCTACTGCCACAGCTTTTGTGATGCCATTAGTGTCCGTAGAGGAAGGCTCCCCTTTGCCTTAGATGTACTGACGTGATGGCAGAGCAGTGAGAAGGGAGGTAAGTGAATTAGAAGCCAGAGAAATATAAAATACTCACCTGTGTGCAACAAATGACAAAATGCCAGAAATCTCATAACAAGCATTTTTTAAATGGAACAGAACAATGAATTGTAAATACTCAACCTGACAACTTCATTTACACACAAGAGGCTTTACAGAAAATTCAAGGTTTGGGATCTTTTGAAAACCACACATTTGCCCATGTAATCTGGTAAAGGCCACAAAAAGGAGTGGACCTCGGTGTTGGCTACCCCCGCCAGAGGATTTTGTACCTGGCATGTCAAAGAGCTCCTTCTTCCCAGCCTGGCTCACTTTTCTACAGGTCAGACCTGATAGTTCCCAGGAGACCTAGTCCTTCAGTTTAGGCCCCTGAGACCAGGTGAGAAACTGATCCCACTTGTACAAACCCATAGCAGCAGGTTTGAAAAAGACAAATTTTTATGTTTTTCCTAATCCTGAGGGCTCTATACACTGCATCTTACGATCACTGAAAATCTCCTCCCAGAACGTGGCTTTCCACCCAGGGATGGTGTAGGCCTTAATGTGCGTGCGAGGTAGGGATGCGTATCCACCAGCTCTGCTGCCGTTTCAGTTCCTAAGTGCCTGTGACTGGGCATCTTCCTGGACCAAAAGTGGTTTTCACATTTAAAGATGCATATTTTTCATTTAACCTGGCCCTGGAAATGCACCAAGGAAAAGAGTCATCCATTCCAGTGCTGGCAGGAAAGCTGTGCTGGAGTTTTCAAGGAAGCATGTCTCAGTCTCCAGCGTGGAACCCTCCTAAGGGATGTTAGCACAAATCTCACGTGACTTTGGCCCGCTGATTGGACCTCAGAACCTATGGCCAACGTTTGATGCCACTCTGGTGAAATCCGCTGTGTGACTCTGATGGGATTAGTCGTCCTGAAGCTCAGTTTTCTGATCTGTGTTTGGAGAGAGCTGGACCATGTGAAATCACATTGTTTTTTCTTTGTTTTTAAAGAAATTCTGTCATTCCGTTCCAGTAAGAGAGGAACTATAGGAAACACCCGTCACAGGGGATCTGCTGAAGAGCTTCTGCCCGTCCTTGCTTTTATTCCTTCCTTGAGTGTGCCTTCTAGACACACGAGAGGTGGGAGTCTCCAATGAGGATCGACATTAAATAGCTTTCGGTGGTGGAGTCAAGGGTCCCCCAGCATCTGCTGCATGGTCCCTGCGGCGGAGTCTCACTGTTGGATTGCTCATTGCTCTTCCTGTCAGAATTGGTCTCCACATTAATCTCCCTGTACCTTTTGCCATTAATTTAAATCTTCTGCACTAGGATTCTATGGAACAAGTTTACGCCTCGATGAGGAGTTTTGGTGCAGGGCACGTGTGTCCATGCACACACGCACCTCCACGTTGGCATTCTGTGGCTGCATGTGTTCCATCCTGAGGTCAGCCTCAATGTGTGTATGTGTTTGACACCAGAAAACCAGTATTATGAGTGAGGCCAATGTCATTTGGTGAACTAGGATTTATGCAAGCTATTTACAGGTTAAGTGGGGGAAATGAGGAAAGTGGTTAGCAAAGGCAAGCTCTCAACTCACACATTCTTCCTTTATCAATTGATTCATAATCAACAGAATAGTTATTGCAAAAAAAGAGTCTATTTCTTCCATAGTAGGAGAATTTCCTTTCAGCTTTATTTCTCTCTTCTTTTTTTCCCCTGATTCTATTCCTATTTATTTTCAGATAAGGCTTTAACACAAAACTGGTCTCAGCCCCGCTACCAACTAGCCTCCACTCTTCATTTGCTGTCTGTGGAGGCAGAATAATGGTTCCCCCTCGCCCCGCAAAGATGTCCAAATCCTAACCCCCAGAAGTTATGAACATGTGAGGTTACATAGCAAGAGAAAATTAAGGTTGCAGATGGAATTAAGGTTGCTAATCAGCTGGCCTCGAGATGGGGAGATTATCCTAGATTATCCATGCAGGTCCAATGTAACCACCAAGGGTTTTACAAATGGAGGAAGAAGGCAGAAAAGGTCAGAGTTATGTGACATGAGAAAAACTCAACCAGCCTTTGCTTGCTTTTAGGATGGAGAAAATGGTCCATGAGCCAAGAAATGGGAGTGACCTTTGGAAGTTGGAAAAGGCAGGAAAACAATTCTTCCCTACGGCGTCTAGAAAGGAACGCAACCCTTCTGATGCCTTGATTTTAGCCCAGTGTAACCAGTGTTAGACTTCTGCAAACTATAAAGTAATGAATTTGTGTTATTTTAAACCACTAAGTTTGCAGTAATTTGTTACAGCAGCAGTAGGAAAGTAATACGCTATCTATAAAATCTAGTTATAGTACCTATCATCTCATTACTGCGGCAATGCAAGTAACATTCATTACATAATATTTATCAAATACTCTGCATATACATACTATTATTTTAAATACTCCTCTCAACTTTCCCTACCGTCTTCTTTCAAAGTCAAGAGTGACGGTACACCCGTGGCCCCACTGCACATCCTTCTATGAACGGGCCTGCCAACAGCAACTCTCCCAGAGCCAGCTGACAGCAGGAGACATCACGATCCTTTCAAATCCATTTGGCCAGGGCTGAAAGTCTGCCAGTTTCTAAAGAGATTTTCATTTTTAAATTAAAATGATAGATCTACCTGTCTGTGTCTTTATGACTATGGGAGCAAGCTTCTGGCCAAAGAGCCAACCCTGCTTTTCCTACATATTCATTCCTATTTTAATTTGTATATTATAGAACAAACCATGGGTATCTCAGCTTTAAAGTAATGCCTTGACTTTTAAAATTTTACTTGGGAAGAACAATAGCTCATATCATAGACAAGTTCGATGAAAAGAGATGGTATTTCCAGCAGGGTGGAGAAAAGATCCGGTAGTTTCTGGGAAACTCCTCTCTTGGCCCTTTGTCTGACCACCAGGCTCTCTACCCCCCTCACTTTTTTTAAGCTACTCCAATATTTCAAGTAATTACCCAATTTTAAGGACTTTCAAAACTTTAAGTCAAAGTCTGATTCCAGGTGCCTTAGGTACAAGCAACAAAAGGACAGAGTTTTTAGGGTAGTAACTTGTCTCCCATGGGTTATGCAAAATCAATATTAACGTAACATTTATGGTTGAGACGTTGCATGCATAAAAGTCAGAGAAGCTTTATTTATGGCCTGCACAGTTTTTGTAAGGTACCCGCCTCCCTCCGATTGTTTGGAGACTGCCATGTAGACAGTTAACTTTAATGCTCTGCTAGCCCTTATTTGGGTGCCTCTTATCCCAGTTATACCTCACCATTTGCATTTGTTGTCTTTGGCACAGACAATAAAAAGAGAAAGAACCATTGTTGGTCGTACATTCAAATAAACACAGCGTTCACATGGACTGGGGCGCGGTGCGAGATGCAAATCGCAAATCGCAGCGTCTGGGTCCTGAGGGGTTGGGGGGAGAAGGGCAGGGCTTCAGGCTGATCTGCGTGTGTGTTTCTGGTGGGGGTGAGGTTCTTTCTTTTTTGGGGATGGATCAAATGTTTCGGTTCCTTTTATACTGTTGGCACATGCTTGTGCACACTCATGAACGATCAGCATTTCAGAGAACGGTGTGATTTTGACATTTTATTACTATTTTTTCAATAAAAAGCAAAACCTCTCAAGATCATTTGATTTCTTTCCCGCCCCCGCCGCCACGCAGCAGCCTATGTAGACTGCGAGAGTCACAAGGGACCCATCTCTATTTCTAGTCACTTGGAGCCTCACTGGCTCCCGGTGTTCCCTACCTGGGCCCCACACAGAGGGTGGGCCGGGGAACCAGACGGTGAAAGTGCAAAGGGAGGAAAGCGCCTGGAAGCCAGCAGTACCTGGAAGGAATGCAGGAGGAGACGCCATCCTACAGAGAGGAGAAGAACTTTTGCGGGGAGGCCCTAACCCTTCTGGAGGGAGAAGAGGGTGGCAGCGCGCTGTGCTCCCTCCGGAAGGCCTCGGTAGGGAAAGCACTCCAGTGGCAGGAGGGTGGGTGGAGTCGAGACAGAAAGACTTCTCCAACCATAAGGGTCGGCAAAGATGGTTTCGATTCTTTTTCCCCACACCGTGCATTTCAGATGGGCAGTTTTCTTTCCGTTCCCTCATAATGCGATTCACACTAGATACAGGGAATGAGTTAGGATCTCTCGGTAACCCTTCCAAGCTTTTTAGTCAGATCATGAATTTCATACATTTAATCTTGAAAAGTATGTATTTATATAATTTTTTTAACTAAAGGAAAGTAAGACATTTTACCAACACAACATACTGGAATATTTTATAATCTTCATTTTGAGAAAAGGGAAATTGAAACCTAAAAACTTGAGTATTCTTCCTGCCCTCCCCCCTCCCAACATATAACCAGAATAAAATCTTTTTTTTTTTTTTTTTTTAGTTTTCCGGGTATAGGATTTCCTGTCATTAACTTTGGATTTGGCCTCTGAAAGTGAAAGCAAAACCTAAAATAAACCTTCAAATTTAAAATTGCCACACCTGAATCTTTCTTATAGTCACCTCTACGTCAAATTATTTGCTTTTACTAACAATGCTTAATATTCAAGGCAATCTTACAGGTAACCATTTCTTCTTTACCAAGGCAAACCACAACATCCAAGCGGTAAAACAGACATTTCAATTATGTTGCTGAGCGTGGAGGGTTGGAGGATGGAGGGGTAGGCCCTGAGAAGGAGGAAAGGCTGCTAAAACTTGGAGTAGTCAGAAAAATGCTGTACTTATTGGTAAGATAATAGAAAGTGTTTGCTTTAAAAAGTGGCTGTGCTTATAATCAAGGCTTCAAAATCAAATCAACACCTCCTTATTAAGTCTCCATTGTGTATCTTAAAAAAAAAAAAACAATATAACTGCTACTATCAGAAAGCTCAGCCTGTGAAACAACCCGAGGCCAATCCAGGATTCAATCCAGGGGCTAAATTGGCAGAAATACCTCTTCTTCCTTCTCTGCACTCATAACTACAGTGTTACAACATTATATAGATTTGCCTCCCTGCTATGAAAATTGGAATGCAATGGCCCTTTGCTTCCAAAATAAATATGAGTTTAGTTTCCCAGCATTTCCCGTCTTTCCCAGGAGCTTGGTTTTGAACAAGATTAAACACGCACACAGCTGAAATCGAACCGGGTACTATAGAAATGTTGAAAGAGTGGACTTAAATCTTAGCTCCTCAGGACAGTCTAGATTCATCCGACAGCAAATGTTCCTCACAGCTGTTGCTCTTTTGGTAAACAGAAGACAGAAGAAGGAATAAGTTATTATCTTCCTGTTTAAACTATCCCAAACGGAGAGGCCAATAGGTGGTATAGTTAACATGCAGCATGAATTTCTTTCTGTAGGTTGTTTTTTATTTTTACCTGACTGGAGCTGTTGCCTAGTGGGGACCTCTAAGTTCTCAATGAAGAGAAAAATAATTTCATTTATTAAAAACCTGATTTTGTTCCTCTCTGGACATCTCTATAACAGAATTAGGACTGGAATCAATCTTTTTCTGCAACCTGAGTTCCCCATTCACTAAGATTCTCTGTATTATTGGCAACGGTGATACAGGAGAACTACTTTTCTATCTAGCAAGACCTCTTTGTCATCTTTAAGGATAAGATGGATTTAATAGAGAAGAGAACCAGGCAATGTACATCTGGGAAATTATCATTACCCTTGAAGTCCTGGTTGTCTAAGCCTCTGAAAGATGACTGATGCCCTGATCTCAGCTCAAAATACAAAGACGAGTTTGGTGGAAGACTCCTCAGAGATCAGCTGACCAGCTTCTCCCTACGTTATAATGAAGCAGCCGAGGCAGGGAGGGCATCATAGCCTTTCAGCCATTTCCCTAGGGGTGATTCAGGTTTGCTTCCCATCATAGGACTTAAATGACTCAAGAAGTCTTGCAAACAAATGTGCTCAGGTAGCAAATCCATGACTATGTCACGGCTCCCAGCACTGGAGCCACAGAGGGCAAACTGGGTGGTCACTGTCGAAATCAGTTAAGAGGTCAGAAGAAGGGCAATCTTGGCATGGATTGCTGCAGGAAAATGACACAGCCACAAAATCAGAATTCACTACTCCCTCATGGGCTATTTTTAAGGGCCCCATAAAAAATTACCCACGATTTAGAAACAAGACTAGATTGAGAAGTGCACCTATTTTAAGGTGTTTCCAGGTATCGGTCTCGATTCCCAAACCCTGGGTTGTGGATGAATTTCCTAAGCGAAAATGTTTGGCTTGTTACATGTGTGAGCCACCACCTTGTTCTGGCCATGGTCATATCTACTGTTATTGTGGGAACTGGGATTCAAGCACAGTCAGAGTCTATTTCAGGCTGACAGAGGAGGACGAGAAGTGGTAGTCAGGAGACAGCCTGTGGCTTAGTTAGTAGGAAGCCATGAGCAGCAAGTGTGTGGGGTCTGGTTGGGCTATGTCCCCTACAGACTGCAGCATCAGCCTCTTCTGGGAGCTCGTTAGAAAGGCAGAATTTGTAGTTTAACGATATCTTCAGGTGATTCTCGTGCACATTAAACTGAAAGGCAGTGCCTGGTCCGACTCCCGGAGATTCAGGTTTAATAGGTCTGGGTTTGTGGCCTGGGCAGAGACTTTGAAGGGCTCCCCAGGTGATTTGAAAGTACAGCTACAGCCTAAGCGGAGAACCACCGCTCTAAGCTGGGGGTGCGGCCACGTGTCCTGATAAAAGAGAGCCCTGGACAAACGACCCTGACCTGAGCAAATTCAGCTTATATTCTTGGTCTAGTTTTTTTTTTTTTGGCCTAGAAATCTCCACAGAAGTTTAAAGAAAGGTATTTTTCAAATGAAAATAATGGAAAGAAAGCAAATCCAAGAAGAGTTGGGGTAAGAGGTGGGAAAGGTCACTGTAAACAACAGTAGTTGGGATTGAATGAACGAATGCAGGCAGAGCAGTCAGAGCAGTGGCTCACACATAATGAGGGCTTTATAAATCAATGTTATTGTTGCTATTGTTATTCATGAAGGATATGGGCTTGAATACAGATACTGTAACAGCTATTCTTCAGTTAGTATCTCCTACGTGCCTGGCTCTCCATATCCATTATCTCATGTAATTCTCATAACAGCCCTTTCAAGAAAGTACTATTACCCCCATCTGGCAGATGGGGAAACAGAGGCTTAGAGAGGTGAAGTATACTACCCAAGGTCAGAGTTCAAGCCCGGGTCTTCTCCACCCTAAAGCACCACTTAACTTCAACCAGGATTAGGATTATCACAAGGCTCCTGGAATGTGGAGGAGGGAGGTAGGAGGTGGAGGCTGAGAAAATGGGGATGGGGGAAAGTAGGAGTGATTTTGACAAATTCCAAATTGATTTCCTAGGTCCTGCCTCCTCCCAATTCCCAGACCCTCACCAGACTGCTGCCCAAAAAGCAGTTATAAATTATTGCCCTAGGAATACAACGAAACTGGGTAATCCTAGCAGAGCCCATCACTCCGTTCAAGGGAGACACCTTGCCCCTGACTTAGCACACCGGGGCTGGGTTCCAGCCAATAAGCCTTCCCAGCCAATGGCAAAGGAGGAGGGAAAGGCCAAGAATTAGGAAGGAGTGAATGTGGAGCCCAACGCATTTTATTACCAAACTGTCGGAATTAGAAGAGGGTGTATATCAGATCGGCTAAGAAAACACTAGCAGCCGCTTGCGCTGTGGAATTGCAGTAACAGAGTCTGATAAGATGTAGCCAGCGTGGATTTGTGAGGGCAGGCCTGGCTTGAAAGAACTTGTTAGGTTTGTTTTGGTTTTATTTTTTTTAGAGGGATTACTGTTACAGGAGACAAAAGGCGGTGTGTGTGTGGGGGAACCCTAGGATTATATTTACCTGAAATTTCAAAAAGCATTTGATAAGATTGCACATTAAAGTCAACTGCCTCTGGCAAGAAATCACAGTAGGGGGTAAAATAGTTTAATGTGAAGAAAAATGCTGCCCAAAGGGAAACAAAAAAAGAGGTGATAAAAGGTAACATAGCTGGAAAGGGTTATTTGTGGGAGTGGTTTCGTCTTTTCTTATTTAAACAATTAAATCAGGAAAGAAAGAACTTTAGTGGTTTTTCATTATTAATTTTTTCAGGTGGAAAAGAAATTGAACCAGGCTATCACCAGCCCAGCAGAGGGAACATCTGTGCTTGATCTTTCTCCTTCCCAATTCTTCCTTCATTAACTATTTATCGGATGTTTCTGTTGTGCCCGGCATTGTGGCAGGCACTGGGACACGCAGTGAACCAGAGACAAACATCCCTGCCCTCCTGGAGTTTGCACAGTAGTGGACATACGAATAAGCTGTGTACCCAATGCTGTTTAGTTTGGACACAAACATCTGTGCTGTAAATGCACCTAAACCCCTGCAATGTTGCCACAGTTCACCTTCGAAGAATCAAATGGAAATAATTGGACAAACTCTAGAGTGATTTATCAGAAATCTCTCCTACTCACCAGGGCCTACATGACCAAACTTCTTGAATTAATCCATTTCCAGGTAATAATTAAGGGGTACTTACAAAGAACAGTTGTATCTCGGTATCCATGGGGAACTGGTTCTAGGATGTCCCTTGATACTAAAATCAGAGGATGCTCAGGTCCCTGATATAAATGGTGTAGTACTTGCATATAATTTCCACATATCCTCCCATATACTTTAAATCATCTCTAGATTACTTATAATACCTGACACAATGTAAATGCTATGTGAATAGTTATTATACTGTATTGTTTAGGGAATAAGGACTTCTGTACATGTTCAATACAGATGCAATTTTTTAAAAAATATTTTTTTATTTGTAGTTGGTTAAAACATGAAAGCAGAACTCACGGGTATGGGGAACCAACTGTATTCAGTTCTTTATGTAAGTGTCTTCATGCACCTTTGCCCCAGTGGAACTTAAAAGTCCTTGAAGGCAAGAATCATGCCACCTCTTCTGCTTCCTACATCTCTGGGCTTATCAGAAACAATGGATTCTCTACCCTGCCAATGCCATTGACTCAGCCACCGGTTTCTGTAACTAGAGGAAACCGCAGAAGTAGTCACCATAGCGTTTCTAAGCACATGAAAGATTGTCACTGATAAGACTATGGTAACAGTTCTCCATCTTCATACAGGCCCAGAAGTGGAGAAAATGGATGTGAAGGTTGCTCAGTACCAGAAAAGGTCTATGAAAACATCTGTAGAACTTTTTTTC
The DNA here is from genome assembly GCA_963575035.1 of Avahi laniger. NCBI lineage: Eukaryota > Metazoa > Chordata > Mammalia > Primates > Indriidae > Avahi > Avahi laniger. Next base: position 61,665 of record CAUYSK010117896.1, read on the forward strand.
TTTAGAGATGCTTAAAATGGAGAGGGTTCTCATGAGCCTAAGGAGGGTTGGGGATGGGAGACTCCTAAAAAACAGATATTTGTAATAATCTCTCATGCCAATTCAAACTTGTGATAACAACTTAAAAAACATGATGCTAGCACCAGGAGTTTGAGTTCACAGCAGGTCACCTGGGGACTGAGTCCTCCAAAAAGGAGCTTTGTCTGTAAACCAGGCATGAAGTCTGCCTGGGAGCTAGAACCCTGGCATATTATAAACCCAGTGAGTGAACCAGACTGTTCGGTGGACTGAGTGAACTTTGATAAATTATGGTGACTCTGAAACCCTAAGTGGCCAACATAGGATGGCAACTGTAAGGAGGGTCTGAAACCATATTCAGAGTTAATCCCGAGAGTACCCAGTCTTCACTTTGGAAAAAGACTGTCCCAAAGAATGTGAGTATGATCCAGCATTGCCCTAGGAGTGTAGGCACCAACATGTGGTCTATCAGCTGAAAGCCAAGAGATGAGTGCCCCCAAAGACAGGATTTTCCACTTGGCGTTTGTATAGGCTGTGACAGTGGAAGACATGCCAGACCTCAGGCGCTGCTGCTGTTTGTCCTGCCAAACATACACATGCTCATAGGAGCAGTGGAATCCTGGAGAAACTGGCATTTCTTTGTTCAGTACACTCAGGCAGGTTTTCCGACCAGTCATGACTCTCCGATGATCATTTGTATCACACTTTACGACCGTAAGTCTATCCACAAGGATCTTCTTGTCTTTGAAACCTTCAGAGTTAGCTATTGCCTTGTAATTTTCTTGTGGCTACTTTTGAAGACTGAAAACTTTCTACAACAGGGCATGCACATCAAAAATAAGTTTGTTATGGGAAGGACTTTACAGGTATGACTGGGACCCTTGCCTAGATTCCAAATGTGGAAGCAACCTCTCAAAGCCTCTCTTCTGAGTGTCTCATGTATCATGTCCTGTATATCACAGGAGGAAATTGGAGCCCAAGTCTTGTAGCCCAATGGTCAGTGCATTTTCTACAACGTCATAGTGCTTTCAAAATCAGCAACATTCTCTCTATATTCCCTACTAAATCAGAGTACATTTCTTAGTAACTTCTTTATAAGCCTAACTTTCTCCTCCCCCTAAAATAATTGTTTTCAGCCTCACATGGGCAAGCCCCCTTCCACCCTCAGCCCTTGGATCCTAGAGTCCCACGACTTTTGGCCTTCCCAGGACTTTTCGTGTGCTGCTCTTCCAGACCAAGAACAACCATTGCTCTGTACCCTTCTGTTCATGGGATCATGGGCTGCCTGGGCTGCTGAAGTCCTGAGATACTATCGTGTCGAATGCCCCCATTTTACACTGGTGGGGAACTGAGTACAAGAGAGCACTGAATTGCACAGACTCACAACTGACGTCCTTTCCACTTCACCAGTCGCTCTTCCACAACTCCCGCTTCAACTTGCAGCTGTCCAGAGTGTATCCTCTGTGCTCCCTATTCTGTACTCAGGGAAAAATTCAGAGTATCTCAATAATACACTCTGAGGTAACAATGTCTTAGGCTGGTAAAATGTGCTACTTGTCAGATCAATGTTGCAATATGGTATGGATGGCAGGAATTCCGGGCTCTGAGGAAGATGGGAGGGAGACTACAGGTTGAGTGTTTCTTTCACATCCTTGGTTCACACTCTGAAGACTTGCAGAGTATTCATATTATAGAAGAGGTTCCATGCTATTTTTTTCTAAATGTAGAAAAAGCATGTTGTCCTAAAAAAGGGTGCTGAGCCCAAGAACCTCAGCTTCTCTTTTGCCACAAATTTTCTGTGAACTTTAGACATGTCTCTTAATCTCTCTGGGATTAGCTTCCTGGACTAGTCAATCCTAGGGATTCCCCAGTTTTAAGATGTTATGATTTATGATGAAAGTAAAGTAACCTCTGGTTCAGGATTTGCAAACTCAGATATTCAATGGGCCAGGGAGTTAATATAAAGGAGTGAAGTAGAATGTCTGCATATTAAGTACTTTATTTGCAATTAAACATGCAGGACCACTATTCTTTCCTCTACCATTAACTACCCTGGCCCAGGGTTGCCAGATCTTCTGATTTTTTTTTTTCAAGAAAAGTCCCAAATTCCAACTTACATTTGAACAGTCATGATTTTTAATGTTGGCAATTCAAATTTCAACAACAGAACTTATGCAGACACAAAACATCTCCCATTCTCAGGCTGTGGGCAGCCCTAATCGGCCACCAAGAGATCATTTGCAACTAGGGTAGTCTGGAGCCCTGTGTCCAAGGAATGCTGGCAGATGCTTAGAGGTATTATAGACAAAGTGTGTGTGTACCTTGGAAGTACATTTCTGTGCAGGAACAAAGAATTACTGTGCCACAGTTTGCCCTGCAGAGGCTGGGGACTCCTGGGTGGGCTCAGAGATCTGTCATTTCCTACCCCGGTGGTCCAAAATGCTCAGTCAGGTTGGGCTCTGCCAGGTGCCCCAGGGCTCTGGGTGCCCACAGTTCAGGGAGCACATGTTGTTAGATTACAGCTCTGCTTCGAGGAATGTGAAAGTGCCTAGAGGTTATCACTTTACAACCCAGAGAAAGGAAGAGGACGCCATTCCCTCACTGCTTTTTAGGGGAGAAGCTGGCAACAGCCCAGCAGTGAAACCTGGGCACACAGAAGGCTTTTCAGAGAGGCAGAAAGACACTGATGGGGTGAGGCCCACAGACAATTAAGGCACCAAGGACCAAGCCCAGTAATAATAATGATACTAATCACGGCTACCATTTATTGACTGCTGGCTCTGAGCCAGACACTGTGAGAAGCACTTTACAAGTGTGATCTCATTTAATTCCTATAGAGACTCAACAAGGATTAAGTAATCTGCCCAAGGTCACCTAGTAAGTGGGAAAGCCCAGGTGCAAAATCAAGTGTGCCTAATGTCAAGCCCAGGTAAAGAGCTAGTGACCAATGTAATTTAGAGGGACAGCGATGGGCTAAGTACCATGGCCTGGTCTCTCAATGAGAGGAAGCAGGCTGCATATTTTCATAATATTCATTTTTCTTCTTTCACAGAAGAGACCCCAATAGCTTCAACTTTCTGCCTGGTCAACTCAAGGCTGTTCTCTTCCTAAAGCTCTCATGGTTCTGTTGTCTCAAGAAAGTAATATTTAGTGAAACTTCTGAACACTGAACTTTCTTGCCTGTTTCCCCAGATCCACGAAGCAGCATTTTATTACGTGTGTATCTACTGACATGATTTTGATCATAATAAAAGAGCCATGGACCATAGAATGACCTGATTTTTCTGAAAAGCTTTTGCTGATACAGTAACTGATTTTTATTTTCCTATTAAAAATGAAATTGAAAGGCTCCTTCAGCAACTTGCTGCATGGAAGATCACCACCTTGGTCCTGTTCAACAGCCATGTTGCACAGAGAAAGCAGTGCTGGCAGTGACTGCAAATGAACCCAATAGACAGGCCTAGCATCCTACGGTGTATTAAATTATTTGACATTGTCTAGGTCACCGCTCCCTGCCATGGAATCAATCTTTTTCTTAATCAGAAAAGGCATAAAGGGTCATATGTTCCATTTGAGACAATGGTTATGGGGGCAAAGAAAGGAATGGGGCAGATGATTCATCTTTATGTGCATTTAGTTGAGGGAAATTTCCATGCATCTTGCTGTTATTAATTCACAGTGCAGACAAAGGAAGGGGAGGTTTTGAGGGGAAAGAAGGGAATGAGGTGACTGGGACTTACCTATTAAAGACAGTTTAGCCCCAGAAGGCAGTAAAATGACCCAGCAAGTCCAGGAACATCATCAATCATCAACCCCACAGTTAGTCTCCAGGGTTCTGGCTTTGATTATTTGCATGTGAACCTGGAATCTCAGAACGTGTTCATAGTCAGGTCACCTTCAACTTGCATTTGGATGAGTGTGTGCTAAGAGCCCTGGACTTGGCTGATTCCTTGGAAGGAACATTCTCATTATAGTCAATACTGCAAAAGGAGGTCAGTTTACCACTCAAGTGCTGAGTGACCACTTACCATAGGTCTACTCTGCTTGGCACTGAAATTGAAAGGAAGAGAATTACAAAAGCATTACATCTGATCCCTGCTTTCAAGGAGTTTATGCTCAGAGAAGAAATATACACACATGAAGCAGCTGGAGGAGCCCATCCAATCAATCGTCTGAGGATATGGACTAAAAGTATTTTTTAGGCAGTAAATGCTATCAGCAGAGGAAGAAGAGTAAGATGTGTGTGGTCCTGAGTAGTCCCATAATCCTGTTGGCTCAAGAACTCGATGTTTAGTGAAAAGTTCCACATTCCAACTTTTTTTTCCAGTTTCCTCAGGCCTATGATGAGGCATTTTAGTATGTGAGGAAGGAGCATAAAAAGGAAGACCCTATAAAAATAAAATATTTCTTATTTTTCTACTGTGAGCTGAGAAGCCAGCCATTAGTTATTGACCTATTGCTGCTTGTACTCATATTGGTTATTTGCAGAGAACGAAAATGTGGGATTCAGTTAACCCCATGATTATTTGGGCCTTCCACCTTCCATTGTATTTTTAATAGACTTTATTTTCAAAGTCTTTTAATGTAAGTTTTGCTTTATTAGATAAAAGTTAAATATTACTTTACTCTTTATATAGATCATCTCAACTAAGAGTTGTCAACACCTGCACCTCCAGGGGTTAGGCAGTGAATATGAAAGAGTCATGGTGGTAGTGGCAAATGGGACAATTGGTGGGGCTTTGGGGGTCCTGGAGAGGAAGGTGGGCTCCATCACGAGAGGCACCAATTACCCAGCAATACCACTGCTGCCATGTATGGCCCAGTATGGCTAGTACCTCTGATTTTCAGAAGATAAAATGATTGTATGCGAAATTTATTGATTACTGTGATTTGAATGTGTATCCTAAAGTTCATGTGTGGAAACTTAGCCCCCAACACAATAGTGTTGAGAGGTGGGAGCTTTGAAATGCAGAGCCCTCATGAATGAAGTAATGTCAATTATGACATGGGAATCAGGCCAATAATGGTAATGGGAGTGGGTTAGTTATTATGAGAGTGGGTTTATTATAAAAGTGAGTTTGGCCTTCTCTTACTTGCTTGCTCTCTTGCTCTCCTGCTCTTCTGCCTTCTGCCATGGGATGATGATACAGCATGGCACCTCGCACATGCTGGTGCCATGCTCTTGGACTTCCCAGCCTCTAGAACTATGAGCCAAATATTAATAAACTACTGTTCTTTATAAATTACACAAATTACCCAGTTTGTAATACTTTGTTATAGGAGCACAAAATAAATTGAGATACTGATATTTGTCATTATTTAGTGCTCTGTCTCTTCCTCTACTTTCGCCCTGCCCCCCATACACATACATACATACACATACAAACACACACCAAGGCATAACCAAACAAAAAAACACATCTGGATTTGGTCCATGGCTCACTGGTTTAGAATGACTGATTTAGAGCATTTTACGGATGGAGAAATAAGATCCATAAAGGCGAGAAGACTTGCCCAAGGTCATACAACTAGCTAGTAAAAGAACCCATTCTAGAATTCTGTTTTCCTGACTCTTCAATCTCAGTTGCATTCACTGTACTATACTATCTTACAAGAAATAAATTTTTGAAGTTACAGAAAGATTCAAACTAGAGAAGGCCTAAGATGGAATTTTGTTTTTCTCCTCTACCTCTCCTTCCTCATAGTTTTAATGATTAACCGCAGACCACCAAATGTGGTAGTCTGGAGCATCCACATAGCTGCATCTTAAGTCCTTCTCAGCTGAGTGTTCCTTTAGGATTTGTCTTGACAAAGGGAATGTTTGAGCAGTTTGGGCCATTTACAAAGAAGACAAAGTATAGAACCTTGATTTAGCTTGTGGGGGAGTTTCACAAAAAAAATCCCCCGTGCTTAGGCTTTCAAGCTGCTATAGGCTGCATTGCAGCACTCATAGTTCCAGGGCCAGCAAAATCTTCACAATTTGTCATTTGGAGAAGGTACCAGCAAGTCCTAGTTTCATTTCCTACCAGGAACAGGCAAAGCCTCCCCAAGAAAATCATCCCTTGATGGCTGATAAAAATAGAATTGCAATTTATGCTTCTATCAAACTCCCTCTAACTTCAGGCTCTTAAGGTGTATTTTCCATCGTAATGGCTGATTTAGATGGATTCCCAGGGTGCTGCATCACTGCTGATGACATTAATGGTCTTGGGCTCCTTGAATTTTGATTGATTGCTATAATCTGTGAAACTATTTCAGGACATAGATTTATTATTATTAAGCCTATAAAATGGTGTCAGGGTCAAAGCAAACTGATGATGTATGTTGTGATGCAAACATGGCCAAGGGATGGATGCCACCATTTAACAGAAGTGAACGGCAGGAATGAACAACGTTTCATCCTCCACTGTTGACCTGCCTCAAGGCCCTCTCCCAAAGGGGTAGTGGATTTGGACTCTAATTTCACTGGACAGAGTTGGGGATAGGATGGAAAGAAGTCAAAATATGTACTATTAATTATTCTCCAAAATTTTTGAATTCCTTCAAGAGGTTTTGACAAAATTTTCATTTCAGTTCATTTAGAAGTACATAAAGATTTCTTCCATTTTTCTTTGGCCTCCAGATATTGTCTAGCTTTTCTAGCTCAAATGTATTGCCTACATTTTCTAGCTCAATAAGTCTTAGAGAAATATTGATGCTATCCCATTCAACCTCTATCAAGGAGAGAAGAAAAAGCTAGGCAGGAAATTATTTTACTAGCTAATTTATCCTATCTTCCTTTTCTCCCTTCAGAAAGCTTCTGGCTACAGTATTAGGAACAAGAAAAAGGATCTTACATTAGGCTACATTCCAGAAAGATATTCTCAAGATCGCCATTTCAAGCTCCTTTTTAGAAAGCAGGAGAGTATTCAATAAAATAATAATCCATACTTTCAGTTTACATATGGGATGTAGAAATCTGAGAAAAGCTTTGCTCTTACCCTTACAACACCACAAAGCTGGACAGTTGTATATTCATAACTTTTCATAAATTTATCACAGAGCTGAGGTCACAGAGCAACTAACTTGAGATCTAAGGAAAACAAACGACTGCAAGGAAAAATGAGATCTGAGTACTTCCCTATCGAGCGCTGAGGCAACTGGATACCCATCAGTAAGAAGGATTCAGCTAAAATGAATTGACTGATAGTGGACAAGTGTGGGCTAATGAGACAGTATAAAATTCTGGGGGTTGGGATGGCAAGTAGCACAGATATAAGAGAATTCATGTAGGTTCTTCTTCTCAGACTTCAGTGGACATTCACAGAAAAGACTGGTGAGAGTCCTGGGAAAGTATTCCTGGGACTGTAGGCTGGAAGAGGGGAAGAACAGCCACTTCCAGAGAAAGGCTTCACACTTTGCCCAGGTTTTCCTGCTTTAAACTGCTGTGGGGCAGGAGGAGGTAACAAACACTGACAGTCCATTGCAACTGGGGTAAGGGAAAAAACCTCCTACCTCTGGGTTAAAGAGAAACACTGCATAATAATAAAAGGATCAGTTATCCAAAAAGACAACAGTCCTAAATTTGGATACACCTAACACTGAGCATCAAAATACATGAATCAGAAACAGACAGAAATGAAAGGAGAAATTGATCATTATACCCGGAGACTTCAACATTCCTTTCTCATTAATTAACACAAAAATAGGTAGAAAATCAGTAAGAATAAAGATGACCTGAAAATCACTGTCAATCAACTTGACCTCATTGATATTTATAGAATACACTCCACTTACCAACAGCAGAATAGACATTCTTTTCAAGTGTAAATGGACCATTCAAGGGAGGCCATATCCTTGGTCATAAAATAAACCTTAACAAGTTAAAAAGACTAGAAAATAATATAAAATACATTTTATGACCATGACAGAATTAAACCAGAAATCAACAGAAAGATATTTGAAAAATCCACAAATATTTGGAAATTAAGCAACATACTTCTAAATTATCTAGGGTTCAAAGAAAAATTCTCAAGGGAAATTGAAAATCTTTTTAACAGAATAGAATAAAAACAAAGTATATCAAAATATATGGGATACAGTTAAAGCAGTACTTAGAGGGAAATTTATAGCACTAAAATGCTTATATTAGAAAAAGGAAAGTTATCATATTGTATATTCAAAGCTTCTACCCTAAGAAACTAGAAAAATAAGAGCAAATTAAACCCAAAGCAAGAAGATGGCAGGATATATTAAAAAGCAAAAATCAATAAAATTTAAAATAGAAAAACAGTACTGGAGAAAATTGCTTTTCTCATTTTAGCACTTAATATACTATCAGTTCTGTCATTCTAAAATACCTTGAAGAAGTTAAGGCTAACATTTCCTTAGAGTGGCCAATAGGTTCCCATGAGATCTGCCCCTGAAGTCATCCAAGAAAGAAGAGTTTGAGCGTCAGTGTCTGGGGTTGGCACTGTCCTCTGTGGTAGTGCCCAGGAGAGAAGGTAGCAAGAAGGGTAGGTCTTAACCAGGACAGCTTCAAAGACTTCTTCAACAACCTCAGACAAAATGTACTCTGTCCCCAGGGAGCTGCCAATCTATTATGGGAGACAGGCAAACTTTGCCCGTTGCTGTGATTTAGCTGCAAAGTGCTATGATGGGAGTCAGCACAAAGTCTGTGGGAATTGAAGGTAGGGTCCCCTTACCAGAGACAGTGCTGGGTCGGTGTTGAAGGTTGACAAAGCATTTACATGAAAAAGAAGTAGAAGAAGGACCCACATAAACTAGTGGGAATTATTTTCATGTTTAATGTAACAAGGGCAGTTGAGTTGAACAAAATGTGCTAGACAGAAAAATTTTTTAGTTTCTATCAAATGCCTGCTCTGAATCACTTAAGTAGATATTATGTCATTCACTTAAGCTACTGCTGGAGTGCCATGCCTTGAAATTTTGGAAATGCTGGCTTTTTAGTAACTGTTTCAAATCTATTTAACTTTTCTTTTTTTTTTTTTTTTGGTCATTGTGTAAGAAAGAGATAGTTATAAATAAACAACAAACAAGAATTAGCCCTTTCCAAGGAAGGGGGCTATTGAAGACATAAGAACACAGAAGCTAAGTTAAGGTAATAATTCTTCATGTTTCAGAAAACTGATGAATGGATACTTGCATAATGATATACACACATCAGTAAACAAAGAGGTTATGCATCCCCACTAAAATTTAGCATAAAAAGATACCTAAAAATCCTTAAATTATCTTGTTAGGTACCATACATATAACAAACCAAATCCTAATACACTAAATGAATTCAAATTTCTGTATATCCAAGACTCTTGGTGTGAGATGCAGTTATATTTAGACTTATATACATGGTTCAATGAGGGACAGTGAAGAGAGGTAGGAATCAGGGAAGACACAAACCTACCTCAGATTGGAATAGGTATTTTTTCTATTTCAAGAAAACCCAAGAACTAAAAGCACGCCCTATATGATCATCTTGAGCACTCTCAAAAGGAGAATGTATGAAGGGTGAGGAACTTATGACAGGAACAGGCAGGTTGAAGCCAACGCTAAACACCTCCTATTCCATCTGCACCACACCAACGTGTTCTAGATTTTATTTTTGTTTTAAATAAGCTTTATTTGTCTCCCTTGAAAAGAGAAGTCTGTTGCCCTCTGGTGAGCACCTAGCTTCCAGGTCAATGGCTTTTCTCCCCAGGCCTCTTGGGGTATAACCTAGGCCCAGACTTGCTGGTCTCTATAGACAGAGGCCTTGACAAAGGACTCTAATCAAAGTGTGGTATGTGTGTGTTTCCTGAAGAGTGAAGGGCATTGTCTCAACCTTAAACTGTCTATTGAGTGCTATCTCCTGATCGTGTCACATCATTTCCAGTGGTAGGGATGAGACATTTGTATTTTCAAGCATTTCCTACCTTGATTCTGCTCTGTAGTCCCATGAAAACCCTTCTAAGTAGACGGGAAGTTGTGAAAGGCAGAGACTGTGTATCCTTCTCCCATTTATTCAACTAATATTTACCACCTACAATGGGCCAAGAACCTTTAGGAGCTCACTACAGTAAAGAAGTGGCATCCTCCCTGCCCTGGAGCTTTTACTGGGGAGTCAGATGCTAAACAAATAACTATAGTTCATTAGGTATTTGCAACTAATTTAAAAATTACAAATGTGAAAGAAAAACTTTCACATCCCAAGCATTTGGCCCAGCGCAGTATATACACACAATCAATGTTTGTCAAATGTCTGCTACTTCTTTGGTTATCCGCGTGGGCAATTAACACCCAAGTTTATTCTGGTGATAGTTACTTGGCAAGCAAAAGACTCTCAGTCAGATATTTTTGGGAAGCCCTGGTTTAGACAAAGTCAGATAGGCTTGTTGAAGGCAAGGTTTCTCCAGATTTTAACATGTGAATATGCACCGTGACTCCCTAAGACAGCTCTCTGGTGTGCATGGCAGTCACAGGCATTCTCTCCTGCAGTATCCCAGGGAGCCTAATCATCTTGGGACACTCTTTTGGAAACACTTTCAGCGTGTTTTCAGGTGGAACTTCAATGCTTCCATCTGAAGAAGGAAAGTACTTTTTTTACCCATTGCCAGAAGCTGGGCCCTGGACGTCTGTTGCTGACCTCGGTTTTCTCTGGTAACACAGTCCCGTTCCTTGCCCAGGGAACACTCTCTCTGTACCACCCTGATACGGAAAATAAGGAGCAGTACACAGCCAGGGGGTCACTTACTCAAGGAAAATGAAAGGGGCTTGATGCATTCAAGATTTGAAAGTGTAAAAATAAGCATTGCAATCTGAGTGCCTGGCGACTTTGCTTGGCACCACCTGGGGTTCAAGGTCAGGGCACACACTTGATGTCTGATGACTTTCCGTCAGAACTGTTGGCCACCAGCACACTTGGTGGTAGGAACAGGAAGTATTTGCTAGATTATGCAAACTGACGTGTAGTCTGGCAGCAGAAGCTGATCCTAGGAATTATCCACACTGAAAATGTGGATACATTGCTCCTAGTTAGAGCTGAATGAGACATAATTATACTAAAAAGTTATCTATTATTTATCTGAAATCCTAACTTACCTGGACATCCTACATTTTTGCTTGCCAAATCTGTCAACCCTACTTTGTGGCCAACCTGCTCTGGCTACCATCAGTCCCACCTGTGGAATGCTGGGCTTTGAATACAAGGGGCTGAGAAGGCTACACTGCAGGTGCCGACTCTGCCAAGCTAGTAGGAGCCTAATCCAGCTGCTGTGCAGATGTGCAGGGCAAACTTTGCTGAGAAGCACTCCTGACACTGTACCTCTTGGCCAGGGTCCACTGCTGCTAAGCAGGTGAATTCCATACTTACTCAAAATCAGGAGAAAGATGAGTTCTGTCCGCAGTCTTTTATAGTATAGAACAGAGTGGAGCAGTGATTGTCAACTGGGAGCAATTTGGCAAGCTCTGGAGATAGCTTTGGTTTTCATAGCTCATGGTGGGGCAGTGCTATTGGCCTCCAGTTGGTAGAAGACAGGCTAAACATCCTATCATGTACAGGACAGCCCCCACACCAAAGAATTACCCTGTCCAAAATGTCAATAATGCTGAGGATTAGAAATCTGACTAAAGGAAGCTTAACCATGTCCTAGAAGCGAGGCCAACCCTAAGCAAATTGGTAAAGAGGAGAAAGTTTTAGTTTCCTATTCCTAACCTTTTTCCTTTTGCCAACCCAACTCTGGAAGAGTTTGGGGTCCCTGTGTTGCACTTGGTTTCTTTAGTTGAGGGAAAACAATATTTGCCTACTGCACCCCAATTTATATTACATATGACTTAATATGCTAGCTTTCCAAAACATATTCTTGTCCAAGAGATGGTGTGGCCAACATTGCCAGTTTCCTACTTCTGAGCCAATCTCCACTTTTTTCTTGCTAACTTTGTGTAGGGAGAAGCATCGTACCCAGTTAAAAGTACTGATCCTCTCAAACTTTCTCTTGGTTAGAAGTGGCTATGAGATGGAATAGGAGGTTTTGGGCAGGAAATTGCTTGCTTAGTCACAGACCTAGCTGGCTTTAGGCTTTGTTGCTTTTGTCCTTTCTCCCTTCTCTCCCAGACAACACAGATGCAACGGGCAGAAGAGGAACAACAGCAATCTCACAACCTTGAGGCCAAAAACCACACACAAAAGGTGCTTAAATAAGAGGCTGGAACAGGAATGGGTACTTGGTGATTTCTTAAACTGGTACACCATTCTGCACTAGTTATAACCAGATTTCTTGTTACATTAAAAAAAAAATAAGCAACTTGGTTAAAGCACTCAAGCCGGGTTTCTGTTACATGGAACCAAACTCAATCTTAACTGATAAAAGACCTGGGGAGGAAAATGCTTAACCCAAACATCGAATCTAATGGTGGAATCTTAGAGCATTAGAGACCCTAAGGAGTGATGAAATATGTAGGAACAGAGGATTTTCCCACCTCTCCTTTGCTCACACAATGCAGACAATTCTGTACATAAATACTTAGTTCTGATCCAAGAAGCAGGGTAGATCTGCACTTGGCTGACTATTAATGATGCTAGTCACTGCCCTGAACAGTGGATAAAATTCCAAAGAGATAAATGATTACAGGAAGGAATCTTGGGAGCCTCGCAGGAGGCCCAGCACAAATAATAATTGACCAACCTTCATTTGGACCCCATCTCTTCACATGAAGGACTCGGGAAAAGGCTTTTGACAGTGCTGACTTCTGAGAGAACAGGGCCAATATGGCTGCAAAAAGAGAGGGTCTTGGGTCCACCTTAAAACTAACACATTTTTGCTTTCTTTTCATACATGTTCAATGTGAGGGTAATGTTAAAGAAACAATCATCCTCAATATTAATGGCCCGTTTGCAAAGAGAAGAAAAGATCAGTGGTCCCTCCTAGCCTCTACGGAACTTGCCTCGCCAACCAGCCTCACGGGCACCGGGCTGCAGTGAGGTACCACTTCACTCTTGTAGTAGAAACAGCCCCTTGGCCCCAATTCATACGCCCTCCTTCACTCACCGCCACCTCCAAGCCTTTGTCAGTGGGTCCCAGATAGGACAAGTTTGGGCCAATAAGAAGAGCAGGGGCAACAGCGACATCAGGGATGCTTGTGGTGAGGCCAGACTCCTCTTCTGCCTGTACGTCACCCCGTGAGCGCTGACCCTGAAGTTGCTTATTAGGATGTGACCTTGGACGAGCTTCTTCCTCTGCATAAATGGTGTCAATCATGGTACCCACCTCACAGGGTTCTTGTGAGGATTGACTGACATAATCCCCAAAAAGAGCCTGGCACTGGTTTTGGCCGGACAAACTAGTGAACGCTCATCGAATGTTAGCTTGTGTCATACTCGTGTTGTCCCTGTTCACAATGCAGTGCAGTGGTGAGATTTCTCCTCCATCTGCAGGAGGGAAGGAGACTGTTTGCGTCCCCCTGCGAGCAGCATGAAGAATCAGATGGTGCATTATTTTATTACTGTCCTACTGGCCAACCTGTAGGGAACATACAACAATCCCTCCTAGCTCTCAAAAAGCTAGAAAGTTACACCTAGCAGCCACTGAAGCAGTTACTTCCTTGCGGGTGGGCGAGGGCGCTGCTCTGGACTGTCAGGTTTGGGGTGCCCCCACCCCCACCTCTCAGGCCTCCTGATGCTGGGCTAGATTGGAGCCCTGAGGAGGGCCCCAAGGCTCAGAGTCACCTGAGAAGCCAGCCTGGCTCCAGCAGGAGGGAACAGACAGTGGAAGAGTAAGGAGAGGTGGGGGGAAGGGAAGGGAGGTCCTTTGGACCCGAGTTTTAAGGTGTCCTGAATTCAGTCTACGCAGATGGCCAGGAGAAATCCTCATACTGTTCCCACCAAAGGGAATGTATAGGTTTAAACTGGAGGACACAGTTCATGTAAGCCATTAGCAGGACTCCCAACAAGGCGACAATGATACAATACGCCCTTGTTTGGGAGCCCTACCTGAATTATGCCTTTGTGTAATATAATCTGTGCAAACCGCCTCTGGGCTAGCAGCCACTGTAAGCAGGCCGTGTCTCACCTCGGGTTTTATCTAAAAAGCCTTACCTGAGAAACATGATAGCCCAAGTTTACCTGACATGATTTCTTTTAAAGGGGTGTGTGTGTATGTTGAGGGGGAAGGGAAGCAGGTAAATCCCAAATTGCGACTCATTCTAATGTAAAATTCTCATCTGTAAAATCTGTAAAGGTATAAAGCAACGGGCACACGCAGCGCATGAAATCACGTGTGAAAGGTAATTTAATCAAACGTCGCCTTCCATGAGGCAGCACACTTTACCCAGTCACGGACTGTGTGGTGTCTGGGCAGGACGTGTGTCATACTGGCAAGCGCCAGGTGAAAGAGTCATCAGCTCCTAGGACATCTTTGCTTCCCAAAGAGACGCAGCTGTTCGCGAAAGGAGGCTTCCTGGCTGCCACACCCCTTTCTCCAAGAGTCCCCCGAGCAGTCTATAAGAATCACCTCACTATTCAGGCAAGCACATGCCCCCTGGAGTGGTTAAAAATCCCAGGAAAAGAGCCATCAAGGAATCTGTCCTATTCCCTGGCCAGAGAGTGACATCAGGTTCCCTCCCAAGCCTAAAGAACATCCTGCTGCAGTGTTTCCAGACTCAGCACCGTCTTCACTAAGAGAATCTCCAGGCCAGCAGCAAGGGGCACACGTGAGAGTTTCCCTCACGTTCCTTTGTGGAATTCTACCCACATCCCAGTCTATATGAACCCTCCTTTTTCTTAAAGTTTACACCTTCTTGAAATTTTGTAGACCATTTCAGAATATTTTGACAACAAATTGCAAAGAAAGGCAATAAATGGAACAAACCAGTTGTCTGTCAATAGGGTACTTGTTTAAGCACAATATATTCTTACACAAAATATATTCTTACTACGCATTTGCCTAAAAGAATAAGGTCATATGTATTGATATGGAATAATCTCTGTAGTGGGTTGAATGGAGGCCTTCAAAAAGATCTGTGCATTTCCTAACCATGGGACTCATGAGTGTGACCTTATTTGGAAAAAGGGTTTTGATAGATGTAATTAAGTTAAGGACCTTGAGATGAGATCATCCTAGATTATCTGTGCGGGCTCTAAATCCAATGACAAGTGTCCTTTTAAGAGACAGAAGAGAGAGCATGGACAGTGAGAGCACACAGGGGAAGGCCATTTGAAGGCAGACAAGGGGATTGGAGTGATGAAGCCACAAGCCAAGGAATGCCTGGAGCCCCCAGAATCTGGAAGAAGCAAGGAACAGAATCTCCCCTAGAGCCTCTGAGGGGGAAGGCAGCCCTGCTAACACCTTGATTTTGGATTCTGCCCTCTAGAGCCATGAGAGAATAAATTTCTGTTGTTTTGAGCTACTCGGTTTATAGTAATGTGTTAAAGTATCCTTAGGAAAAGAATACAATTTCCGAGATGGATTTAAGAATTAAAAAATGAGGTATAAGAGAGCATATACAGTAAATACTATAATATATAGGATACTATTGGTATATAAAGAAACCATATATACGTTTGCATACACATAGAATATCTTATAAAGACACAGAAGACACTGGTAACAATGTTGTCTCTGGGGAGAAAGGTACTTATGTTCTGCTTTGAATGACATTCCGTGGACTTCAGCACTGTTGTGGACAGAATAATAAGCCCCCCAAAATGTCCTCATCCTAATCCCCAGAACATGTGAATGTGGTAGGTTATGTGGCAAAGGGGAATTAAGATTACAGACAGAATTAAGGTGAATCACCTAACCTTGAAACAGGGAAATTATCCTGGACTGCCTGGGTGGCACCAATGTAATCACAGGGTCTCTAAAAGTAGAAGAGGAGTATGATGGAATATTATTTGGCAACTAAAGGAAAGGAAGTCCTGATGCATGCAGCCACATAAACTAATCTTGAAAACATCATGCTGTGAAAAAAACTAATCACAAAGGACCACACGTTGTTAGGTTCCATTTGTATGAAACATCCGGAACAGACAAACCTATAGAGACAGAAAGTAGCTTAATGGCCTGCCAGGGCTACAACCAACGGAGGGCTTGGGGTGGAGGTGGAGGCAAGGAGTATGGGGTTTCTTTTGGGAGTGAGGACAATGTCCTAAAATTGGTTGTGGTGATGAATAAAGAACTCTGTGAATACACTAAAAGCCATTGAATCATACGCTTAAATGGATGAATTGTATGATATGTGAATTATATCCCAGTAAAGCTGTTTAAAAATAAGTGGAGGAGACAGAAGAGAAGTCAGTGTCAGAGAAAGAGATGTGACAGAGGTCAGAGCAATTTGATCTGTCACTGACGGCTCTGAAGAGGCAAGGCTGCGATCGAAGGCGGGCCAGCCACCTCTAGAAGCTGGGAAACAGCAAGGAAGCACAGTCCCCTCAGAGCAGCCCTGCTGACACCTGACCTTTCCCCCCGTGAGCCTCATTTTGGGCTTCTGACCTCCAGAACTGCAAGAGATAAATTCGTATTGTTTTGAGCCACTAAGTTTGTAGTAACTTTTTACAGCAGCCATAGAAAACTATTAATATTATGGGCATTTCTTACACCCTTTTTCCCTTTTGAATTGTGTGCTATGTACATATATTACCTATTCAAAATTTAAATCAAAATAAAGCAAAAAAACCTATTCAGGACAATGATTTGATGTCATCTGGCAAAATTTTAAATATCTGTAGCACTGCTGTTCAACAGAAATACAACGGAAGCCACAAGCGTGCAACAATAGCAATCATATACATAATTTTAAATTTTCTAGTGGCCATATTTTTTAAAAAAGGAAAACTAAACAGATGAAATTAATTTTAATGTATTTAATCCAATACATCTAAAATATTATTTCCACATATAATCAATATAAAAATTATTGAGATACTTTGTATTTTTCTCTTTGAAATCTGGTACATATTTTACACTTACAGTACCTCTCCACTCAGACATACCACATTTCAAGTGCCCAGTAGCCGCACATAGCCAATAGCTACTACATTAAACAACCAAGATCTAAAACATTCAGTGGAGGTGAGGGCTAGGGGAAGTGGACACTTAAAAACAATGCAGGTGAGAATGCACATGGTAAAACCCTTTGGAAAGGCAGTCTCTAGTAAAATTTGAAACATAATTTTCACTTAGAAATCCATCATAGTGATTTATGCTATGTCAGTAATAAGGATGTGGCTACGAAAATATTCGTTGGAACATTACTCAAAAAGTAAAAAAACTGAAAACAGACTAAACAATTTCAAATACAGTAGAGATACACCATGGATATTATGTAGGTGTTACAAGGAGTTCCCTATGTATTGACCACAGAGTATTGACCATGTCCACGCTAAGTGAGAAAAGTAGGGTGAGTACTTTTTTTTTGTAAATTTCTGTTGGAAAAAAAAAAAACTAAGATATAGATGTATATGGAATCATTCACACTAAACTGTTACTATTGCTTACTCTGTGGTGTTGGAGTACTGCAAATAATATCGTTGACTTTTTCCTTATACTCGTTTTGCTTTGTAGCTTAAAAAGAAAATCAACACACACACACATACACATATATATACATGCATATGCATGAATATATTAGAAGCCACCCCAGTGTCTATACCATTGCCATCAGCAACCACATCAAAGACCTCTCCCCAATAATAACCTTATATGGGACTGGCTTTCCTTTTACTGGGCACGTTTTTTCTTATTAGAGGGAGCATCTCGAAGTACGTCCTATGAAACAATACTTATCATATACTACCTTACCATACCTTGAGAGTAAATCAAACTGCAATAGAAATCTATATCTATTCTGTCATTCAGGGCAAAATATTTTATTTTCCCAGTTCACACTCCCCTATCTGATGTCTAGGCAATAAAGAGTTTTTCAGAAGCTTGAAATTGCAGGAAATAAAAAATCATGGGAGAAGGTGTTATCATGATCTCAATACTAAATAGAAATTAAGAGTTTCCAAGTATGGGTTTGCAAAGAAAATTCCCAGGTGGTTTATAACAGTTCAGACTTTGGAATCCCTTTCACATTCAGCATTGGTCAGTATTATTTATTACCCGCTGTTTGGGCTTCTCACCAGCAGATTGTGTTAGATACGTTGTCCCTGTATTGGCAGCACATAACACTGGCCACTCGGGCCTTGCAGCAACCCTGTGCAGCCTTCAAATTCCAAGAACAGAGATGCTTCTAATTTAGGTCATTTAAATGTGAGCTTCATACAACAGCACAGCGGCCCAGTCAGGTGAACCATCAGCCTGATGCCTTGAGAGTCTGCTATTCAAAAAAGTTCAATTCAAGAAGCTACACAAATGTGTTCCTTGGACTGGTCTTGTGCCTGAGTCCCTCAGAGTAGTCCCCCCAGGCAAGAGGTGACCCGGCAGAAAATTTGGGCTGAGCCCCAAGAGGTTGTCATAATATTTTATTTTATGTCCTCTTTTTCCTATAGCAGGTAACGTCGTCCAAAAGGTTAGCGTGACATTCTTTTTCATTCTTCCTCTTCCTGCACTTTAAGTGTGTATGCATGGTATGTGATGTGTTGGCGGTGAACTCTTTGATGCAAGCATTCAGAAGTCGGTGCTGGCTCTCATTCACGTTCTTCCTCTCCCTGCAGACTAATTACGAAATGACAGGGAGGACCAAGGAGATCACAAAGTCATTCGAGTTCAACAAATATTTATCGGGGGCCCAGTATATCTCAGGCACCAAGGACACAAAGATGATATTAGTTGAAATATAGTGTTCGTTGCTCTTAAGCCATTTGGAATATTTTAAATCATCCAACACTGAACATAGTCAAGAATAGAAAAATAGCCCAATAAACTAAAACTGTAAATATTTCAGAATTTTCTTTTAACATTGTTTTAAAAATACATTTGAAAATATAAAGTATATGTTGGAATGTGAGGCAAATATTTATATAGACATATAGGTGATATAGTCAGTTGTTTATTAATACTAATTTATTAATTTTATATCTACCCTGATTATATATTACATAATTTAGAAACCTTGTTTTCCTTATATTTTATAAAATAATTTTATTCAAATCTTTTATATCCACTTTTGATATCACTGACTTTATCTTCATTTAGGCCAATTTGAATCATCTTACACAGTTTCTAGAAGATATCATGTTCAATTCTGTCCAAATTATTAGAGATAAATGTATGATACTGAGGCTAAAAATTTAATCCCAAGCTACAGGTGTCTGTTTCTATAACATTAGAGTATTTTTCCTTATCATTTGACTTTTTTGAAATGGTCTTTAAAATATTTATTTTCAATGACCTGGAACATTTATGCCTGTGAAGTCCCAACTCAAGAATAATGACTAAAATTTCTCAAAATTTTTCTTTTTCTCTAATCTTATCAGATGACCTCTCTAAACATTCCCAAATACTGAATTTGTTTCAGGTTTATATGCTTTACACAAATGGTAATAAAGTACCACATTATATGAAAAACTCAAATACAAGGCATTCTCTTTTTTTTTTGAGGAGTAATTTTAAGGGAAAATAAATGCTTCCCTATTCATGGACATATACTTCAGAACAACTTAAAATTATATCTGGTATACAGAATATGTATGTTCACATTGTTCTTGAAGCTAAAACACGTTCTTCACAGGACATGTGGCAGATTGTATTTTCCAAAGATGACTGCACCAATATATTCCATCCCACCTGCTCTGCTTAGGACGTGATGTTGACGATCCTCCACTGAGAAGTGAGGGGTTTATGTTCCCTTCTTTCCCCGAATGCAAACAGGCCTGAGCCTACTATGGCGGAAGTGAAGCTACATGATTTCTAAGGCTAAGTCATAAAGGTGATCAAGTTTCCACCTGGAACACTTGTCCTTGGAACCCAACCATGTTGTGAGGACACCAGGCAACCACATGGAGAGGTCAAATGCAAGTGCAAGCCTTACTGTAAGTGGCAAGCCCTGCTGAAGACCCTGCAACCGCCAGCATGAACCGCCACACGTGTGACGCGTGAGCCTACAGCTGATTCCAGCCCCCAGTTTGCAAGCCGCCCAGTTGATGCTGAGTAGAGCAGAGATGAGCTGTTCCCACCACACCCTGCCCAAATTGCAGATTCGTGAGCAAAGTAAATGTTGTTTTAAGCATCTCCATTTTGAGGTGGTTTTTTTATGTGACAGATAACCAGAATAACAGGTTTTTTTGCAACCTACATACACAAAAATTATTTTTACAAATTTAAATGAAAAAGCTTTTATACTTATTTCTGCTGGTGCTCATCTGGGTCATTTCAAGATAAAAACTGTTGAGATTTTGGGGCATTTTTATTCTGTCATATAATATAATACTTTTCATAGTTTGTATTTTCTGTAGATGTTACACATTTAGAAAGCATGTTAGGTATTCATATCATGTTGGCAGAAGTGTAAATTGAGGCACTCTTTCTGGAAGGCAATTCATGCTTCCCCCAAAAGATGCAAAATGCATTAAAAATGTTCATTTCTCATGTCCAAGAAATTCCACTTCAGGAATTTATCAAGGAAACAATAACAGATATGTGCAAAGAATAGCTTTAAAGATGTTTGTATTGTTTATATTTTTAAAATATTAGAAACTATCTAAATATCAACATAGAATTAGACAATAAATTATGGAATATTATTTAGCCATAAAAGATGTAGAAGACAAAGATTTACTAACACAGAAACAGGTTGAAAATATAGTTGTCCCTCGTTATCTACAGGGAATTGGTTCCAGGACCCACCTCGGATTCCAAAATGTGTGGATGCTCAAGTCCCTGATGTAAAATGGTGTAGTATTTGCATGTAACCCATGCGCATCCGCCTCTACACCTTAAATCATCCCTAGATTATTTATGTCTAATACAAGGTAAATGTTTACTATATTATTTAGGGAATAATAATAAGAAAAAAAGTCTGTACATGTTCAGCACAGACACGAGCATTGTAGGCTTAACTGCATTTTCAATCCATGGACGCTTGAATTCATGGATGTGGAACCTGTAGGTATGGAGGGCTGACTGCATATTACTAAGTGAATAAAGAAAACTTTATAGAAAAATATAATTCAATTTTCATAATACTATATATATGTATAAACATATTCATATACACAAAAATCTAGAAGAATATATACCAAGGTTCTTACAGGGGTTAGCTAAAATTGGTAAAATTATTGACTTTGTTATTTTCTTCCTTCTTTCATTTGTCTCTTCCCCTTCATTTCTTTTTTGCTTATCTTTATCTTCCACTCAATTTCAATAGTTACGTGGCTTTTATAAAAAAGAACATTAAAATAACTTTAGTTTGAAACATTTTTACGATAGTGTGTTCCTCAAGATTATCTGGAAAAACAGAACGAATACGATATGTATATATGGGGAGAGAGAGAGAGTGATTTAGGGAGAGAGGGGAGTTGGCGCATGTAAGTATGGAAGCTGACAAGTCCCAAGATGTGCTGGGAGAGTTGGCAAGGTGGAGACTCCGGAGAGCCAATGGTGCGGTTCTAGTCCAAAGGGCGGCAGGCTTGTGACCCAAGAAGACTTGATGTTTCGAGTCCAAAGGCAGGAAAAAGCTGACATCCCAGTTTGAAGGCAGTCGGGCAGAAGGAATTCCCCCTTACTCAAGGGAGGCGCAACCCTTTTGTTCTATTCAGACCTTCAACTATTTGGATGAGGCCCACCCACACTAGGGAGGACAATCTGCTTTATTTAGTCTACAGATTTAAACGTTAACCTCATTCAAAAAACACCCACCCGAAATACCTAGAAAAATGATTGATCAAATATCTGGGCACCCTGTGGTCCAGTCAAGTTGACACGTAAAATTAATCACCACAAATAGGAAAAAAAGTACTGTGTAAACCTGAGTTGAAAAAAAAAATAGAGAAATCAAGAGAAGAAAGGAGATTCTTTTTGGACTAAGTCTTTTCTGAGCCTCTTAAATTGCTCAACAAGTCAAACTAGTTTTGTTGTCTTTTGTTTTAGAACATTGTTTAATTTGATGGGCATCTTGGTCTCTATATATTGGGGATGAGCAAAAGCATGTGAAGTTTGTTTTCCCATTTTGACTATACTTGTAATTCATATTTTGGAGAATTTCCCTCAAAGTTCCCAAGAGCGCCTGACTGGTCTGCATTCCCGAGTGCACCCCTTCCTTCTGCGTGCTGCCATAGCCCTGGTGGCGACCTCTGCCCCAGCACTTAATCTCGTACTGATTCACGTGTTTGGGCTCGCCTGATTGTGTGCCACCCCAGCCAGAACACGGGACTCAGCACAAAAGCTGTGCTCAGTTAGTGTGTTGAATGGGAATAGAATATGTTTTTATCCGAGTCACTGATAAAAATGTTCAACCAGACCAGGCTGAGTACCAGGCCATTTGGTGCATCACAAAACACTTCTCTCCTATTTACAACTATCCTTACAATCAACTGCCTTTGAGCAAGATTTTTCAATTAGATGATGGATGTATTGCAAAGTTTTAAAATGTAAAATTGCAGACTATTATCATCATTGAGCTATCAAAAGGCATGACCATCTACCCAGTGATTTTCAAACTGTAGGGTCACAACTGACTAATAGGCTGTGCAATCAATTCAGTGAATTGTTAGCAGCCTTTTAAAAAAAACTGAACAGAAAATATCAGAGGGCCTCTCGTGTTAATTAGAAGTATTGTTTCAGGAAACTTTTGCTTGAGAGATATATAGGTGTGTGTGTGCTCTGAGTGAAATCATAAAACGTACTTTTTACTGTGGTTGTGATCAAAAATATTCGGATGCCACTGATCTAGCCCATATTTTTGGTAGCAGACAGATGTCTTTCTAAAATTAAGATAAAACCAGGGCCAGCTTCATGGGCATGAGACCTGCTCAGCCGATCAGTGCAGTTGCACAAGGCTCTGCACTTGGAAAGGCCCAGACCTGGCTTAATGCTCTGCTGTCACCATTGCATTTAATAGAATTCTTAACAATTCTATCTTTGAGTATTCATGTGAGCAGAGAAAGCACACAAAATGACAGTCCAGCAGCAGCTGTGCTGGCCACGGCAAGCTGCATGCCCCAGCAGCTGGCCTGGTCTACAGCACGCGAGCAGCCTCCAGGCAGTCCCGGGCATACCACGGGAGGAGGGGTGGGATGGGGCACGACCTGAGCTCAGGTTCATCTCAGCACCAGCGGAAGTTGCTGCACAAGCGTCACAGCCCCAGGAAAAAGGAGGAGCTCCGCCTGGGGGCAGGGCCAGCTGAGACCCGGGAGACCCCTGGTGGGAGGCCAGCTTGCTCATCTGTCCCCAGAGCCTGACCCTGCAGCGCCTGCACAAATATTAACTCTTCCGCTTCGGTGCTGGGACAGGAACTGCTGGTGCGAATGCAGTAAACGTTACAGTAAATTATTACAAAACAAAAGCGAACACAGGAACATCAAAATAAAGCACATCAGGGATTTATTTATGAGAATTCTTCAAAGCATCTAGAGTCTGTGGTTTTGAAAATTGCTGCAACACTGCAAAGCAAATCTTTACAGGCTTAGAAATAGGAATTAATAGAAATATTATACTGTTGAATGAGAAAAGCAAATAAGCAAACAAACCAGTATTTTCATATGAAGCTTTAGATAACCAATTATTAAGGAGAAAAACAATTTTAAATTAAACATTTCCTTCTAATTGAAGATATGGCAATAGAATGCATAAATATGTGTTTGATTATATACAAATCATGAAGTCACTGGTGGTTTTTTGTATGACCTCCACAAGTTACAGGAAATAACAGAGGAAACACTAAAAGTATTATATAAATTTACATGTATAAATTCAGCCTTAATCATAACTGATTTACATGAAGAATTAAATCGTTTCAGAAAAATTGTTCCACAAAACCATCAGATGTGCTAAACCGTTTATATTCTGAAATTGTAAGAAGTTTATCCTAATGTTATCATAGTCTCGCAAATGCTCTTAACTCCAGTAACAGTTGCATCAGCACATTCTTCTGAAAATTAATTATCAAAAATTATTTTTAACCTTGAATTTGTCAAGATGACTGACAGAATTTTCAATACACTTAAAAATGAAGTTTCTAAAAGTATAAATTTGATGACTTAATAAATAAATTTGCAGGAAACTGAGCCAAAAAAATCTTGAGATCAAGATACATTAATTTGCTGCAGCTATTGGTTAAATAAAATGATGGCACCAAAATTTTTTTTTCTTTTGCAATTTGAAAGTTTCTGTTGTTACTCACATATCACTATTACACCTATGTTTTATAAGTAAAATTTTTTTTTTAAAGAAAAAGTTTTATACTTTAGTGTCTTTAATGGCATTCTTTTCCTGTTTTTTAAACATGGGTCCCACATTTTCGTTTTGCACTGAGCCCTGCAGATTTTGTAGCTGGCCCTGAATACAAAATTGCATTCGAGTCATTAAATGTGTATTGAGATGCTGATTTTACCAAGCAATATGAGGACTGATCAAGATGAAATAGACAGGAGAGCCTCCTTCAAGGGGCTTACATTCTAGGATTCTAAGTTAAGTAATTTGAACATATGACAGAGTCTAAGGATCACATAAGGAACAAGTGTTATGGGAGTATATAGAAAGATTAAATAAATCCTTTTATTTATGACCTCCTAGGATTGTCAAGTAGCTTTAGGACATAACCCAATGTTCACAATCTACGTTCTGACTTCATCAAGAGCCTCAGGCCTGGGTCTCAAGTTTCAGTTTACCAGTATTCCCAGTCAAGTTGCAATTTTATGGTCGGTTGTGTCAGGAAGGATAATACCCTTGCTGAACTCTTCTCCATTACTAATAGAATGAAGACAAGTTGTGGAGTAAGTCCCGATCTGACCTATTCCATGCTGCTATACATAAGTGTAGAATACACTATTTGATATCCTTCCATTTAATGTCATCAAAAGTTTGAAAGATAAGTGCCCTCCATCTAGTTCATGCATCACCCCAGCTCTGCCCTCTTGCTTTGATTTTGGCCTTGAGTTTGGCCTTGAGCAAACGCTTATGTTCACAGAGCCAGTCATTGCTGCCTCAGCCCCCACTGCAGACTACAGAGCCTGCTTCAGGGATCGCTCACCCAGACCCTCAACCGCTCACAGGCATGCCCACCAGCGTCTTACCACTGTCCACACTTCAGGCCTCTTTCCTAACGCCCCAGAGTTTTTCTGTTGTTGCTGAGACATCAGATACCTTGGGACCCACTTGGCATCCATGTGTGCATAACCTAAAAAGTGTGGGTGAGTTACCTACCCTTTGGGACAAACTTTGGCCAGTGGGGCCAGATATCAGCAGATAAATTCTTCTCCCTTCTTTCCATCGAATGGACCATTCAAAGATGCAGTATCTTTCTGCAGTTTCTCTGAAGACATCCTCCGAGACCAAGCAGTAGCTTTTCTGGGAGCTATGGGCAACTCGATAAGGATTTCACTTCTAAATGAAGTGTTAGCATACAAGTTTTTGATTCAGGCCTTGTTTTCTAGGGAATATGGGTTGAGACTTGAATAGGCTGCAGTTGTATTTCTGACACGGACACTTCAGAAGCAGCATAGAAACTGGGTGAGAGCATAGACTCAAGCCAGATGGCCTGAGTCTGGATTCCAGCCCCTCCATTTAGAACCTGTGTGACACTGGGTACATCACTCAGTCTCATTATCTCAGTTTCAATTATTTCATGTACATACATTACACCAGCCTTTTTGGCACCATGGAGCAGTTACATGAAAGACAAGTTTTCCACAGGCCAGGGTTAGGGGTTGGTTTTGGGATGATTCAAGTGCATTACATGCATTCTGTAGTCAAACCTCTCTGCTGATGATAATCTGCATTTGCAGCCGCTCCCCAGCTCTAGCATTACCGCCTCAGCTCCACCTCAGATCATCAGCCGTGAGATTCTTGTTAGGAGCTCGCAACCTAGATCCCTTGCGTGCACAGTTTACAGTAGGGTTGACGCTCCTGTGAGAATCTAATTCCACTGCTGATCTGACAGGAGGCGGAGCTTGTGCAGTGATGGGAAGGATGGAGAGCTATATAAACACAGATGAAGCTTTGTCTGCTCACCCGCCCGCTGACCTCCTGCTGTGCAGCGGGTTCCTAACAGTCTGTTGATTGATACTGGTCTGTGGCCTGGAGGTTGGGGACCACAGCATTATACATTTCTTTGATTTGTGTCACAGTCTTGTCTAAAGCATCCTCAAATATATACTCAAATATTTACTCACTTAATATTTGAGAAATAAGTATGCAATTCCAAGACACATGAAGGAGATGAAAAAGAAATTAAAATTAAGCAATGAAAAGATGTAGAATTCCAAAATGGTTGGAAATTCCAGCATTAAGTCATGAATATTTATTTCATCTACTTCCTGCCAACCTGAACCACATTCAGTTCCTTGATCTTTATCCCCATTCCAATCCCCTTCTACAACTTCGCCCACGTTTCCTCTTCTACCTTCAGCACTCTCCTCCAACATGCCTGCTTCCCTTCTTCCTGGGCCCTCACATTGCCAAACTCCTTTTTGGTTCACAGATCTCTCTTTCTATATCACTTGGAAACCCTTTACTGTGCAAAGCCGTCTACTGACCTCGACATGTTTCTTCTGGTCTCCACTATTAGGTTATAAATTTCTTGTTTATTATTGAATCCCAACATGAATTTTCAGTTCTTATCTTATAGTAGGTGCTCAATAAAACCTGATAATTATAGTTTTCATTTACTTTTTTAAAAGAGATTTTAGTTTTTAGAGCAGTTTTAGGTTCACAGAAACTTGAGTGGAAGGTCCAGAAATGTACCACATACTCCCTGCCTTCACATGTGCACCTCCTCCACAATCAACATCCTGCACCAGAGCAGTACACTTGTTAAGATCGATGAACCCACACTGGCCCACTGTTATCGCCCAAAGTTTATAGTTTATGTTAAGACTCACTCTTGGTGGTGTATATTCCATGGGTTTAGACAAATATATAATGACAGGTATCTGCCATTATAGTATTGTGCAGAGCAGTTTCACTGCCCTAAAATGTCCTCTGTGTCCCACCTTTGATCCCTCACTTCCCCCAACCCCTGGCAACCCCCGATCCTTGTACTGTCTCCATAGTTTTTCTTTTCCAGAATGTCATAGAGTTGGAATCACACGGCATGGTGTCTTTTCAGATTGGCTTCTTTCACTCAGTAATATGCATTCAAGACTCCTCCATGTCTTTTCATGGCTTGACGGCTCATTTCTTTTTAGCCCTGAACAATACCCCATTGTCTGGACGCACACAGTTTCCTTATCCATTCACCCACTGAAGGACATCTTGGTTGCTTCCAAGTTTTGGCAATTATGAATAAAGCTTCTATAAACATTCCTGTGCAGGTTTTTGTGTGGATATAAGTTACCAAGGAGCATGATGCTGGATCACATGGTGAGAGTATGTTTAGTTTTGTAAAAAATTGCCAAAATATCTTCCAAAGTGGCTGTACCATTTTGCATTCCCACCAGCAATGAATGGGACTGCCTTTTTTGCTCTACATTCTCGCCATTTGATATTGTAAATGTTTTGGATTTTGGCCATTCTAATAAGCATGCAGTGATTATTGCTTTTATTTATTTTTCTCCCCCACAATTCCTAATGGATAGTTATATTTTCATAGAAGACTGATTTTGGGAGGGCTTACTAGTGTGAATAGTAAATTTGCAAATGTATCATGAATAGTTCAGGAAGTTACAAGTCAATGTCTAACAAATGGCATAGAGAGAGGTGCATACACTGTCACTGACATAAACCACCCACTCAGGATTTTTGTACTAAAAAGTATTCATTTCCTAATAAATAATGGAGGAGAGGGAAGACTGAGAGCAAAGGGAGCATTTCTGAAGTCTCTGATCATGTACAAGTATAGCTGGGTTCTCAACTATCCTAATACTGGATTTACTCCACAGCAGAGTGGTCACTATTATCACTTAGGCCCTGTGGTCCTCTGTTCCAGAATATTTCAAGGAATGTTTTAAAATGTTTCCATCATATATGAATTAGCTGTGCATATTGGAAATTTAATTCAAGAAGACAAAGCTTTCATATACTCTAGCTTTGAACCAAAGAATCAGTCACTGATGTAAACTACACCCAAAAAGCTATCTTCAAACCTAAAGATTTGAAACTCAGAACTAAATGTATATATTTGCACTAAGATTTTTCTCTTCCCCACTAGGCTCTTATTTTTGGATTTCCTCAGTAACTTCTTGCTTGTCTCAAAATAATCTCTCTCCTTAGTATCTTCTCTAAAATAAAGCAGCACTGGTCTTCTCCGATGTCATAAACAATCACCACATTGTGCCCTTGGAATCTTGTCATCACATTTTTGGCTAGAATTACGGTTATGTTCATCTTCATTTTCCATTTCTCACCAGAACATAGACAAACATACGGTTCTCTGGATAAAGTGAAAAATGATTAAATGTGATCTAAGAAAGTGCCTTTTTCAAAACTATGCTTATCAGTACAAATGAAATTATTTAATTTCCCTGCTTAAAACCTTCCAACTAAAAAAAAATTACCAAGAACTAATCCTAGTTCTCTATAAGGGTCTGGATGGAGCCATGTGATCTGACTACTGCCCACCTTTGGCTTCTTCCTCCTATTCACTGCCACCCCCTGCGCCTTCAGTCAGCTGTCTGTGCAGTGTCTTAAGTACACCAAGCTTGTCGTTGCCTCAGGGTCTTTGTACTTGCTGTCCCTCTGATGGAAAGCACTATCTGGTCAGCTCCTTCTGTTTATTTAGATCTCAGTTCCAATGAGGCCTCTTCACCAGGGAGGCCTGCCACGGCACCCAATCCAATAGTTTCCAGCTCTCCTCCCAGCAACACTATCATACTCTATCACAATGCCCTGCTTTTTAAAAAATACCATTTATTATGATCTGAATGCATCTTGTGCATATATTTAATTGTTGATTATCTACTTTCCCCTTGGTTTCCATAGATGGAAACTATAATCCATAAGAGGTAAGTCATAGATGGTTCCCATAAGAGCAGGAATTTTGTCTCTCTTGCTCATATTCCCAGAGCCTGGAACACATATAGGAGGATCATAGAAAATACAAATGACTCAGTCATGGCATGAAAGTCCTTCTTGTGGTGTGGTCCCCTGTCCTTTCACAGAGACAGATGCAAATGATGTAGCTTCACCAGGCCACAGAGTAAAGAGCACCTCCCCCCCAACGCATACATTCCCAAGGGAACTGCTGCATTACGAAATGCTCTCAATATCCCAAAGTCCTAGAAACACCTGGAGACCTGAGAATAAAAAAGGCTTGAAGGAGCAGAAAGCCTTCCTCCATGTACTAGGTAGCACCATTGCTTTGGGTTTGAAAACTGTTCTTGGAAATCTCATACGGGGTCAAGATTCAGAATGTTCACCAGTTTCACTCAGTTGTATGAATATGCTGTGCTGGGGATGAGAACATGAAAGCATAGCTGAGAATCAATCCTCTGAAAGGGAGTTGTTCACATTTCTTGGGAGACAAGGTAAAGGAAGGTAAAGAAACCAGAAGGAGGAAAGTGGCATTACTTACATCTGAAATACCTCCTTCACAGGATGTATGTTCCATCTACTAAACATCATGAGTCTTAATTTGAGAAAAGTGAGAAGGCCACACAGAACAAGGTTCAAATCCCAGCTTCTCAACTGGGATGTTCTTCCAGACTCTCTGGCTCCAGAACTCTTTCTTCTGCATCACAAAAGCTTCATATGAGTTGTTCGAGTAGCGGTGATAAAGGGTTTGAGAGGGACCCAGACAATTACATCAGTGATTCCTCAGCTCTTGGTCCGGTCCCAGCATATGCTATGCAGACAGTGTTTCGAGGGCTCCATTGCTGTCACCTCATGTCACCATCGTATTTAATAGGCATTTGGGCCAAGCCTGGCCCTTCAACATTTTGAAAGCTCCATGAAGACTTGACTGTTCACACTAGCACGTTCTTCATTGTAAGAAACCTAGTTTGGGCCTCCTGCTCTAATTCATATTACTCCTAATTTTATTTTTTAAATGTTATGTATATATTACCATATCATTATATTTGTGTTTTCTATAAGCTACTAAATTCACTGTGCAATAAAGTGTGAAGAAATACATAAGTAATATATACTTATTGTAGTAGATTACATAAATGGCCACAAACGTTCATGCCTTCCTATGTCCATGGCATAGGACTATATGACTTTTCAACTCCTCTCAGAAAGAGGTAGAGTCTTTTTATCACCCCTTAAACCTGGGCTGGCTTGGTGAATTGCTTTGGCCAATAGAATACAGCAGAAATGATAGTCTGCCAGTGCTGGGTCAAGGCCTCAAGGTGTTGCATGTTATTCTTCCTTTTGGGGACTTTGAAGCCAAGTGAATAAGCCCAGACTGGCTTATTCAGAGGATGAGAGGTACACGGACATTGGTCGCATTGTCCCAGGAAATAGTCAGACATATCCTAGAAGCAGATACACCTAGATGATCTGTCACTGACTTGAGATTCACGAGACAGCCCAGCTAAAACCAGAAGAACCACTTAGCTGAACCCAGCCTAAATAAGCTAAACAAATGTTTTCTTAAATAACTAAGTAAGCAATAGCTGCTGGATACACCTATATTCATAATAGCTGTGCATATGTGCCAATACTGGAATAAGTGATTTACTTGCATAATCTCAGCCTTTTTTGAGTTTGATATCACTTTCAATTTACAGATGATCCTTACAGAAGTTTAGTGACTTGCCTTTCCTCTTCTCCTACATAAAATAGACCAATCTATTGAATTGTCGCTATAGGAAATATTAGAGCTCCTTAGCCATGAGCTGTAGGTTTTTATTATTATACTTATGTAAAAACTCCTTATTTGTCCTCTAATTAAGCAGACTAAAAAATGTGAAGCTTGAAAAATCTTTTAAAAATTATTCTTCATATTTTTGTTTAAAAGATAACCTTAGAATGTCGAGAGGAAGAAACAAAGTCAAGTTACACTGAGAAGCCAACTTATCAGGGAGGTTTTGCCCATGTCCTGACAGACTGTGATAAAGTGCTGAGGAAGTCACGTGCCCTCTGAAGGATCCGGCCTGTCCCTGGTTGCCTTCACATCCCTGAAGGTTGCTCTGTAGATCACTCTTCAGAGGGCCTCTGAGAATACAAATTACTCGCTTGCAAATTTGTGGGATAATGTGTCTTGGGAATGTCTTTGAAAGTACACAAACATTCTGTTTTCTTCACTGCAAAACTCAGTCCCAAGTCATGGGCCAAATTCTGTTTTTTCTACTTGTCTTTGTCAACTAAGCATCCCTCCCCAACGGACTTACATAAATCAGCCTTCCTAGTGTCAGAATGTAACAGCTTCCTGAGAGATTGGGGGGAAAAAAACTTCTTTCGTGTTGGCTCTGCAATCCATAACCCCGTACGACTCAAGATCTCCTCCAGTAAAAGAGACGGCATAAGCTTTGCAGTGGTGGGCTGAAGGTTGTGTTATGTAAGGATGTAAATAAGGTGAGAGAGAGAAGAGGAAACTGCTCAATGATCACATCTGTGCTCAGGAGAAATGTAATGTCATAAACTAAAACAGAGTAATTTTTAAAAATTTCTACTTGATACCTAAAAAACACCCAAATGCATTCAATTTTTTCTCTTATCTTGCCTCTAGTTTTTGTTTTGCTTCTCCTTGTTGATTTGAGTATTTTATTTACTTTATCAATGCCTTCCTTCTCTAAGGACCATCTGTGAGTGTGAGTGTGAGAGACAGCCTTAGTGTACACATACAGAGCAAATGGGCTTTGGGGACAATAGAGGTAGGGATAGATGTACTCAAAGAATGAGAGGAGGATGGAGCCATTAAAGTCAAGGAAAATGAAAAGCTGTTTGACAGTAAAATATACATACAAATGGGTAACAAACTCCATTTACCAGCCTTAGGAAAGATTCAGAATTATAATGGGCCACACATTAAACTGGATTGTCAGAAACTTTCCAAAGAGCCCTTCTTATACTACAATTCTTACAATGACAAGTCCAATTCATTAATTAATAGCTCTACAGGATTGGCTCTCTGCCAGCTGACACCCCTTCCATCTTTGCTTTTTGGTATTGAATATGAATTAATGTTCTTCATTCACCATACCTTGTTTATTGAACTAACTTTCTGACATTTCGCTGTTCTCATTAGGGTAAAAGTCTATCTCCTCTGCAGAAAGGGTGACTTTGAGTAAAGTAAGGTTGAGGCTAGTTGGGTTCAACTTGGCTGCTGAACAATTGGGCCTGAAAGTTTTAATGGGAGATGGTACTGAAATGAGGACAGAGGAAGACACTAAAAACTTGCCTCCTGATTCTATAATTTGCAAACTTTTTGTATGGTCCCTTTTTAAAGAAAAAAACAAACTCTCAGGATTTTCAGCATTGAGAAGCATTTTATCATTTTACTTAAATAATTACAATAATTATATGTACTGAACCTATGTATAATACCTGTAATGCAACTCTAAATCACAATGTGTAAGTTATAAAACTTTACAAAAATCTATAAGTTCAAATTAGTAAAAAATAATTTAATGAAAAGGATGACTTTGTTTTGCCTGAAACTAAATTATCTAGATTGAATTTAATAATAAAAAAGGTGCATTTGCATGCTTTATGTTTCATTTTTTTGTACTTGATTCTTTTGCTTTTGATAAAGTATTGAGTCATTGTTATTTTTTGTTTTAAAAAAATTAACTCATTTTTAATCATCAATTTATTAAGTTGATGGGCCATTTAAAACTATGCACCAACATGTGATACTAGGGGGAAAAAACCCTTAAATTCCACTTAATAGGAAGTTTTCCATTGTGTTTTTATAACTCCCTGTACTACCTTCTTATAAACTGCTCCACACAGTTGAGTAGAAAGATGAGTGCCCACTAATGTGATTCCTGGCAACACAATCTTGGTGCTGACTGCCACCACTGAGGTCTTTTGAGCTAAGCTAGGCTGCCAACTGCTGAAGGTATTTGATTTCTACTATTCAATTTCCCCATTTAAATTGTGGACGTTTCTTCCAGTCAGCATGCTATGATGCCTTTTGGTTTTCAGTAGTGCTAAAGTATAGAAACACAAATGCAAATTCAGACATGGAAATTGAGTAGTGGCACTCAATTACAAGGTAATTGGTTCATGTCCAGCATTGCTTATAGTAACATGTATGAAAGACAAAGCTAAAATTGTCACAGAAATCCTACATACTACACCTCAGAGAGCATATCCATGTTTGCACGGTATCTTCCTAGTTTATTCTTTTGACTGTAACTATCTGGCCTTGCTAATAGATTTCCTGTCTAAGCATCATTAATAAACTAACTTTTCAGGATTTATTAGAAATGTAGTGCAGAGAACTCACTCTTATGAGACTGTGGAGGAATAAGCCTTATAAAGACATCTGATTTTTGTAGCTAAAAAGATTTTATTTATTTATTTTTTTTTGCTAAGAAGTACTCCTAGTAGATATTTACTTTTCGGCCTTAGATAAAATAAACTAAAAAAAATCAAAATGTAATGACTTTTTAACATCACATTTTTTTACTTAACATATCTGCAAACCAACTATTTCCAAATTTATGTTTCTTATCAAGCCAGAGTCTGCTCTCTCATAGCATTTTAGTACCTCTGAGGAAAAGGAATAAATTATTTGTTTTATACAAAGAACAAAACTAAGTAAAAATATTTTATGCCCCTTTAAAAAAGTTAACCTAAAAGCCCAAAAGATTATTTTTATTTCTCTTAAGTGGACACCATCATTCAAGTGATATGTTTGCCCACAAGGGCACGAAAAAATCTTTATTAAATGTCTGTTTCATCTGCTACTTCATTTAATTCTTATAGACAGATTTCCGGTCTGTTCATGTCCCCACACACATATTCATACACTTTCCCCACAGCTTGCTTAGCCTTAGGTTCTAAAGTCTACCTACTGCCCTGTAAAAGAATACACAGTCTTGGTAGTACACGGGCTATTGTTTCCTAGCATTAGGTTGAAATAATTCTGGCAACTAAGACCCCAGTGATTTCAGAGATTTCACCATCTGAGTGCCTGGCCAAGCTGCTCAAGGTCACTAACCAACTTAATGGCTCAGGGATTATTGCAATCTTGGGGGAAACATTCCAGAACAAGTCATTCCTGTTTACAGAAATAGCTTAAAAATGTTCCCAATACATTTCCTTGCTCCATCTACTTAAGATATAATTCTGTTACTCAAGTATTGACATATATAAATATGTGTGTTTGTATATACATATCTAGACAGGTAACAATTTGCACTTTAGGGACAAATCTTTGGTGTGTTATTCGGGAACACATACCTTTCATTCTACCACAAGCCATCCAAAATCTATTTTAAAATAGATTTTTGTGGCAGAGGCTGCTAGTTGTCCTCCACTATCCATTTTCACTTATTTTCTGGTAATAAAATTTTCAGTGGACACACGATTGTCCTAAAAATAGACCACGTTATCCAGCTTCCCTTGCAGCTAAGTGTAGTCGTATGACTAAATTCCGATCAATGAGAAATAAAAATATTAGAGTGGCTTCTGGGACCCTTATGTGAGAGTTGACGGACACATGATCTTTGCCTTTTCTTCCTCACCACTTTCACCTTCTTGCTGCCTGGAAACAGATGCCATCTTGAACCATAAAGATGAGGTCACACTATAGGGGTAGTAGAACAGGGAGCTATTTTCTAAGGATTTCCTGGAGCAAATCCTCCATCCCAGGCCTGCACTGCTTTCTTCAACACTTTTACATGAAAGACACTCACTCATTTTTCTTGAGCTATTTTCTTTAAATTTCTTTAATATGGAATCTTTCTGTCCCTCACACACAAACCTAAAATTACAGAATGCAATTTGGTATGAAGCAAATTGCTAAATTTCCATCTTATAGCAGTGATATAGATGATCACCCAAAGATATAGTAATATATAAAAAGAGGTATCACATCAATCCGCAAATAAAGAATTTATAGCACATGCATACTAAGGCTAGGTAGATCCCTTAGATAGAGAACAGGGAACGGAAATATGTTCCAAATCTACATAAGAGAGGGTGAGAGGAGGTCATCGGCTCAAATAAATCCTTGAAGGTCAAATGTCAAGAATTGTTTGAACAGCTTGGTGAGCTAAAATGAGGTAATCCAGACCTGTGTCCTCCTGGGAATCAGAATAAGGGTTGAAAGGGAAGAGTTGATGGAGGGGCCTTTGAGAAAGTATGTGGATGTGGCTGACAACAACCCAGCTCACTTTCCACTGAGCTGACTCAGCCTGCCCCTCTCCACCCTAACCTCTGACCTCCTGTGCAGTCCCACATGGAGGAAAGCCCTGGGCAACTGCGTTCCTTACTCCTTTAATGCCCCTACTGCAAAAATAACCACCAGCTGCTCCAGGAGTGCAAGAGGCCACGGGGAAGAGCCTGAGCCCACACTCAGCTCTGAGAAGGAAAGGCAGCCCACTCCAGTAAGCATCTGATGCTTGAAGATGCCTCTCCCCTCCCTGGGTACGGCAGCTGCAGCGAGAAAGGAGGAGGCCAGCAGAAGTCTTGGTAAACACACAGGAATGGCAGCAGAGGAGGTGGCCATTCCTGGGCCTCGGGCTCCACTTGGGAGGGTATGAAAGTGACAGGGGCACCGAGCTAAAAAAAGTCCCTGGAAAGCCCCCACCTATGGGGAGATTGGGGTGAAGCTGGAGCAGGCTCCTTTCTCTCCCAGCATCAACACGAGGAGGGACAGCTGGTGTGACCTGGGCATGATAACAAGAAACAAAACTGAGACTAAAGCAGCAGGAAATAGAGCCCAGGAATGTCAAATAAATGTGGAAAAACCACACAGTCCCAATGGAGACCAGGGTGGAAAGCAGGAGGGGCTAAGCAATTGTCCGGATAATGCAGGTAAAATACAGGTGTTGACAGTTCTGAGCTATTTCGAGGTAAAGGGAGTTTATTTATAGTAATTGCTTCAAGTCTCTGCTTTATCATTTTCTTAATGGGGCTCACATTTATTCCTCTCTGCAGGGATGACACACACGCGTGCTCCAGTGTCTCTTTTTAATACAGGAGACTCCCCCGTTTTGAGCTCCAGACTCTCATGTTAAGAAGATAAACACTTCCTACGTTGACAACCCTCTACGTTTCTCAACCTGGTGGTCACCGCTCATTAATTTGTACACTGCTTCTGTAGAAGTGACCAGAGCTTCCCTGTCTGGTGGGGAGGGAGAGGCAAGGCCCCCCCAGCAAGGTGTGGGCAGTGCCTGATTCAGGGCAGCTGCGTCAGCCCAGTAAGGCCTCCCAAGCATAGCATTGATACTGAAGAGGGGGCTGGCGCCGTGGGGGGCGGGGAGTGAGGGAGCTTATGCAAAGTGCTGTGAACCCAGGCTCACCCAGTTTTAGATTAATTAGTTTGAATATCTGTCTCCTCTTTCTCTCTGGTCAGCTTGTAGCATTGCAGCATCAGGCCACTGACAACATTCTCTTAGATTCTCTCCAATGGAGGTATGGGAGAGATCCCTCATCCAATGCTCTCCAATATTAGATCATTTCCAATGATTGGGGTAACCTCTGCCCATGCCTCACCCCCAGACTAAATTCTCTCAAATTTTCTGAAATAAAAATCAACATTTACTGATATATCACAGGTATCATGAGTGCAACGAGATTAATAAGACACAACAGCTGTCTTCAAGGAGCTCATATTCCATCTGGGGAGAACACACACACACACACGGTAACTGTTCAATGACAACTGAGGAGATGCCATTGAGGTTTGGTTTGTTGTTATTTTTCCAAATGAGCAGACAAGGATGGCTGTATTATCTAGATGAGGGAGGGACCTTCAGTCTGGGGTGCAGAGGAGGCTGAAGACATCAGTAACCAAATAGCACTGTGACAGGCTAGTGTTCCAGGTTCAATTGTGTCCTCCGCCCCTCATATTCATATGAGGAAGTCCTGTCCTCCAGGACCTCAGAATGTGACCTTACTTGAAAATAGGGTCCTTACAGAGGTGATCAAGTTAAAATGAGATCCTGAGGGTAGGCACTAATCCCATATGACTGACGTTCTTATAAAAAGGGGAAATTTGGCTTCAGAGACAGACATGCACACAGGGAAGATGATGGGAAGAGACACAGGGAGAAGATGGCCATCTACAAGCCAAGGAGCGAGGCCTTGAACAGATCCTTCCCTCACAGCCCTCAAAAGGAACCAACCCTGCTGGCACCTTGCTGTCAGACTTCCAGCTTCCAGAACAGTGAGACAATCTACTTCTGCTGTTAAGCCATCCAGCCTGTGGTAGTGCGACAGCAGCCTGAGGACGCTAATGCAGCTTGGTGTCAGGGTAAGATCTCAGTCCGCACAGGATGAGGAAAACCTTACATGTCAGTAAAACAGGACAAACAAGCCAATCTGAACGCCAGGCATATTCTGAGAAAACCAGCTTACCTGAAGCAAAGTGTCCGCGCAGGAGAGTGGTAGAACATACCTTGTCTGTGAGGAGTCAGAGGCATGTCCCAGAGAGATGGGCTCACGGTGCTGAGCAAGATGAATTGGAGAAAGGAGCC
Source organism: Avahi laniger (assembly GCA_963575035.1). Classification (NCBI taxonomy): domain Eukaryota; kingdom Metazoa; phylum Chordata; class Mammalia; order Primates; family Indriidae; genus Avahi; species Avahi laniger. The sequence goes on from CAUYSK010117896.1 coordinate 99,289, forward strand.
CGAGGGAAGGTTGCTCCGTTATGAGGGTGGTCGTCAGGCTGACTGCAAACCAGAATCATGTGGTGTGATAGGCGGCTGTGGCTTGCAAGGACACCCAAGCTTAATCCTGGGAACCTGCGAAAATTAACCAACATGGCCAAAGAGCCTTTGCTGATGTTTCTCAGGCCCCTGAGTTGAGGTTAGCCTGGGTTATCCAGGTGGGCCCTAAATGTAATCACAGATGTCCCTAGAGGAGGGAGGAAGAGGGAGATTTGACTTCCAGAAGAGGAAGATGGCAATGAGATCAGGGAAGCAACGGGAAGAAAAGGTGATGTGATGGGGCCATGAAGGAAGGAACTGGACAGATTCTAGAAGATGGCGAGAGTAAGGAAATGGATTCTCACCTGGAGCCTCAAACAGAGAAACACCTTAATTTCAGCCCAGTGAAACCCATTTTGGACTTCTGGCCTACAGAACTGCAAGAGAATAAGAGTGAGTGAGTGAGTGAGTGAGTGAGTGAGTGAGTGTGTGTGTGTGTGTGTTTTAAGCCACTAAATTGGTGATAATTTATTACAGCAGCCACAGGACTAACACACCTGGGAAAGACTCACAAACATTTGATGGCTGGGCCCCATCCCAGAGCGGCAGGATCTGTTCCGAGGGTGAGGCCCAGGCTTCTGTACCATCTGCCAGGTATGCTGCTAGGTTGAGGACCTCTGAGATGGGAGGTGGCCCCAGTTCAAATGTGCAGCAACAGGAGTTTGGCCAGCAGGAGCAGCATGACAGAGAGGAAGAAAGGAACACAAAAGGTGCCAAGAGGAACAAAACACTACTACATACAGGGAAAGAGGCAAGGACACGGCAACCCTCACCTTGCATCTGGAGAGCTCCACTCCCTTCATGCACCAGGGAAGTAGGGCAGGCGAGCCAAGTGGGGCTGGGGGCTGGGCCCGGGCTCGTCCAGCCAGCAATTGTGGAGATGTGAGATGAGAGCTGGGAGAGAGAAAGCAGGGCTGAAGAGAATACCAGGGAACCATCAGCAGAGATGGAAGTTGAAGCTGTGACCACGAATACAATTTCCAAGGCAGTTCGAAATGAAAAAATGAGAGTGAGGAAGAACAGAACCAGGGCTGCCAGGGACAATCATAAAGAAGGAGTGGGGTAAAGAGACCCAGGCAGTGATCAGAGCAGCAGAGGAGGCTCCATAGTACAATCTAAAAGCCCAGTCTGTGTGTGGGGGGTACGACAAAGTCACGTGCTGCTGAGAAGGTAAAGAGAAGGATGACTACGAAATGACGACGGATTAGAGGCCATCTATGACTTTTGAGAAAGCAGTTTCCAGGGTGCAGAAGGGGAGGGAGCAGACATCAGATGTCTGATCTGCCGGGGAGAGTGGGTGGGGGGGAAGTGGAAGCAACAGTGGCAGCTACCTTTTGGAGTCCCAGCAATGAAAGCAAATGGAGTGACGGCCTAGCAAACGAGACAGGCCTGAGCCACCCCCGCTCCTCCACCGCCTTCATACATTGAACAAATTATCCAACCTTCCGTAGACTCCCTTACCTCATTTATCAAATAGGTATAATAATGCCTACACCAAAGAGTTGGGAGGATTAAATGAAATGGAGGAAACGTTTACTGCCTGGCACGTAGTTAGTTCCTAAACTTGATATAAAAATGAATGAATAAAGATGTAAAAGAGCTCTGGAATCCTACTTTCCAACAAAATGCGTTGCCAGGTAAAATAAGGACTCAGATAAACTTTAATTTCAAAATAGAAATA